>JBAJNP010001840.1:0-55134 GCA_036877545.1 Yasuhikotakia modesta | reverse complement strand
GAACACCGGGAAAAGTGTGCTTTCTCCAGCCAAGAGAACAACTTATCTGGGTGTAATTTGGGACTCTATAATGATGCGGGCACAGTTGTCCCCTGCTCGAGTAATCTCAATCGTAAACGCAGTCAGAAGAGTGAGAGAAGGCCAGTCACACACAGTAAATCAGTTTCAACAATTGCTAGGCATGGCAGCTGCTCTTAATGTCATTCGATTCGGCTTGCTGCACATGAGGCCCTTACAGTGGTGGCTCAAAACCAAGGGGTTTTCCCTGAGGGGCAATCCTTTCCATCAGATCAAGGTCACGCAGTGAGGCCTACGTGCTTTAGATATATGGAAGAAACCTTGGTTCCTTACAGAGGGCCCAGTACTGGGAGATCTCTGTCGCAATGTCATCTCAGCGACCAATGCATCCCTTACTGGTTAAGGAGTGGTCATGAGTGCGCAATGTCCCCTTTGGTTCTCTCTAGCTCATCCAGCTCATCTGGGGCTGGATGCTTTGGCACACACGTGGCTGAGGCTACGTCTGTATGCCTGCCCCCCGATAGCTCTGCTTCCGGGAGTTCTGGAAAAGATACGCCTAGATGCGGTAACTGTGCTCCTGGTGGCCCCGCTTTGGCAACCGAGCTGGCCTGGTGGCAACCAAGGTGGCCTGGTGGCAACCAAGGTTGTGGAGACCATTTTACAATCCAGAGCTCCCTCTACGAGGAAACTTTATGCCCTGAAGTGGAAGCTTTTCACTTCATGGTGCAGAGAGCGCCAACAAGACCCAGTGGGCTGCACTGTAAATGCAGTCTTGGAGTTTTTGCAGGCTCGTTTCTCTGCAGGACCTGCCTACTCCACCTTGAAGGTTTATGTGGCATCCATCTCTGCATACCACACTTCATTAGGTGGAAGTCTGTCCTATAGGTAGACACCCTTGGGTTACACGTTTCCTCCGAGGTGCACTGAGGCCCCAGGTACAATCTCATATCCCTCCTTGGGATCTGGCTATAGTTCTTGAAGCTCTTTGTGGTCCACCTTTTGAGCCCATTGAGGAAATATCTGATCATCTATTATCAATTAAGATGGCGTTCCTGTTGGCCATCACTTCTCTGAGGAGGGGGGATGACCTTCAGGCTCTCTAGGCTCTCTGTAGCGCCTTCCTTTTTAGACTTTGCGCCCGGTTTGGTCAAAGCTTTTAATACCCGAGACAAGGTTGTGTCTCTAAAGTACCTTCTACCATACTACAGCAGGTCGTACTTCAAGCCTTTTGTCCTACTCAATTCTGGAAGCATGACGAGATGAAGCTAAACCATATGTGTCCAGTGCGAGCATATGTCCACAGAACTGCCCTGTGGGGAAAAACTGACCAACGTTTTGTTTGCTTTGGGAATAAGTGTGGTCTTTCCGCTACCAAGCAGACTAAGTCGTTGGATTTCTGATGCGATTCGCATTGCTTATGAGTCCTCTGTTATCCCCCCAAGGGGACCAAGGCACATTCTACTTGGGGTATGGCGGCCTCTAAGGTGTTCTATGCAGGTATC
Organism: Yasuhikotakia modesta; assembly: GCA_036877545.1. Classification (NCBI taxonomy): domain Eukaryota; kingdom Metazoa; phylum Chordata; class Actinopteri; order Cypriniformes; family Botiidae; genus Yasuhikotakia; species Yasuhikotakia modesta. The sequence goes on along the minus strand of JBAJNP010001840.1, from coordinate 53,614 downwards.
CCAATTCAGGACATCTGTGACTCTGTGGGATGGTCCACTCCCTTAACTTTTGTTAGGCATTATGGCCTTCATACTCAGCCACGTCTGGCTCTTCGGTCCTCTTGCCCTAACTTGTGCAATCTAACACAGAGGGCGGGGGGGGTCACTTCAGTATGGATAGTGGGCATCTTGTTCCCATAGAGTTTCGACGCAGCTCGAGTTCCTGAAAGGGAAATGTAACCCTGGTTCCCTGAAGGGAACGAGACGCTGCGTCTCCTGCCGTACCTCAGTTCCACCTGCCTGCACTTGCTTCATTCAGGTCCTAAGCTAACCTGAGCAGCTGATTGCATGTGCGTTTTATAGTCTCTTGGTCATGCCGTCACCCGCCTGTGACGACACGCCCCCCAGTTTGTGATAAAAACACCTGTATCAGAGTGCATAAAAGCTGATGGCGTTCCCATAGCGTTTCGACGCAGCGTCTTGTTCCCTTCAGGGAACCAGGGTTACATACGTAACCTGAGACGTTTTTACCTTGCCTCAACAGTGACGCTTTTTCACACTTGTTATTAGAGTTACAGAAACTTTAGCTTATTCTGTGCCAGGCAGTTTCATCCTGATTGTATTTCTTGCATCAGCAAGTACAGGTTTGTGTGTGTGTGTACTCAGTAACTTTGCTTGAGATATATATTAGAAATTTAGTCGATCATAAAAGGGATTACAACAGAGCCCTGTGGGATGTCTTGTGTAAAGGGAGCATTAAGTGATTTGTCCATCTGTATAATAATGTTTAGAATAAATGTATTAGATGGATGGTGAAAGTCAAATTGTTCAATTTTTTAATTTTTTTTTCAGGGAGTTTTAAAACTAACATGAGAAATAACTTACAATAACAGAACAACTATTTACGGTAATTTGGGGTAGACACTGTCGTACCACAATAAATGCTTTTCTTCTCATGTTTCAGGCTATCTCCAGGCTTTGTGATGACAAATATAAAGATTTGAGAAAAGCAGCTAAGAAGCGCTCAGTGAGTGCTGATAACCTAACAGTGGTCAGATGGTCCCCAGCCATCATATCCTAATAACGGTTGTCTTTGGGGACTCTCAGGAGAGACAGAGAGAAAGAGACTGTCGAAAGAAGTGTTCTCTAAGAGGACATATATGTGCTCAGTACCTCCACAGAGCTCCTAACCCAGAGGATTTTGTTCTGATGAGTGTCCTTGCTGGTCGTACAGCTGCTATATATACAAAACACCCACATAAAGATCACTTTCAAACCTGTGGCTTAGAGAACAGAGAAGAGGAGCCTTCTGCTGCAGTCTATAAGAACTTGAGGACATAAAAAAGATTGCCAATTGTAGGAACAGCATTCAAACAGCTTTGTGTTATATGTTCCATTCAAGGTGAGGAACTGTTCACAGCATATTTCTTTATCTGTTGTGTGGTCAGAAACATTTCATAAGGAGCTCAAGGCCATGTCCTAATGACCAAGAATCAAGATGGCCAAAATAAACCACTTTTCAAGATATTCCCTAGATGCAATTCCCCATCATATTTCTCTTCAAATGGTGCTGATGAAGCTCCAGAATATTAGGTATTTTACACTTACTGTTAGTTAACATTTTGTCACATGAGCAAGATTTAATCTAAATTAAAACATCCATAATTTCACTAATGGGAAATATACAATTTGTCAGACATTTTTATACAGTGCATCTCAAGACTGATTATAATTTGTTTTTATTATTTTTTGTACCTTTATTTGGAATTTGTAACATATTATGTTTGCACTGTTTAGTGTTGTTATTTAAAAGTAATGGAAGTTGATGAGTATAAGTGAGGTAACATGAAGGTTGGTCCGGGAGTCTAAATGTGAAGTTACTGAAGTCATTGTTTTTTACAAACTCATCAATGCCTGAAATTCTACACACAATTTCAAAGAGAAAATTTTCAAATTATTAATATAAAAATGTGGAGAATTATGTGGAAAAGTTCATAGACTGACTGAAATTAATGGTTAAAGTATGTTTGAAAACTGTTTCTTTTTTCTGCAAAAAAGTCAACACTTACATTTCATTCTCAATGACCATAAAAGTGTATAACCTCCACACTGTTGTCACTGTTATATTTATGCCTGTCTCACCCCTGTCTTCACCAAACAGGATATCCACATGCTTTCTCATTTTCAAATTCTTAAAATTATACATAAACATAAAACTATAATTTGAAAATCGCTACAGTTTCTATAAAAGGCCAGTGAAAAATGTTTAATTCATGGTGATGCCACTTTAATACAAATGAAAAGTGATACTACTTGCTGGCTAAGCATAGTAACCAGTACTTGGAATTTGTCCTTGCATTTAACTCAGCCAGTTAGTGTACACACATTGGAGTAGTGAGTAGTAAACAGACTGCAAAATATGAACACAGGCCACAACTTCCCTAAAAAAAGCTCAGTGTTGTCAGGCAGAACCAGCTGATCACAGCAGTAGCTGTACCATCTGAACGCCATCTGATCAAAACCTAATGCTTGCAGATCAAAACATGGTCAGACAACTCAGTGTTTTATTTTCTCAGTATGGTGCATCAAAAGAGTTTGTGAGGAAGTCCTGTTTCCACTGCCACATGCTTCACCTGCAGTGTCTGCATTATGCAGGAATAAGGTTTTGGATATAAACTACAAAGAAACTCAATCTTGTCAACAAAGTTAGGTTTTAGTTCAAAACATTTTAAATTGGTTCTTTTATTTCAAAAGGGCAGCAAGTATTAAATTACCAAATTCTGCCACTTGAAGTATGTGTTTAAAAATATTTGTTGTATTATGATTCATCTGCTAAGTGAGATTGAGATTTTCATCTGAGTGACTGCATTCACAAGTACATTGAGAATATACAATTAGAACTTCCAAAAATATATTTTGTATATTGTACATAAAACGCACTAAAATTGAAATATGATTTTAAGATTATTTATTTGTGACCATTGTTTACCCTTTTTAATTCCTGAGTTCTGGACAATAATGGATACAAATTTGATAATGTGTTTGTTAGGAAGAATTTTGTGTCCGTGTTAAACCTTGTAAAATCATTTGACATTTGTTCTTTAGCACTGTCATTTACAGTTAGTCTTACATTGAATTTCTAGTTGAGTTTAACCTTTTTCAAGAACAGAAAAGTGATTTTTTTTTACAAGGTTATGCTGACATGAATGTAACTTTGCAATAGCTTTTCTTTTTCTTTATACATTTTGGAAGCAATGAAAAGCAATTTTTCACACTCATTGATAACAGATGATATCAAAATGCCCATTTTTAAGCAGTGCATTTATTTTCATATATTTTCTTTTTTTTGCATGTTATTGTTCTATTGCATTTCATTGTTATTTTTTTCCCTAGTAATGAGAATGACATTTTTCACAATACAGTTGTTTTTGCAAGAAAGATCTAAATCTAATCTTATCTAAATGTTACAAAAATAGGCTACATTGTCATACACTTACATCTTTTTGATTTTTGAATTGTCTTTTTGGTTAGCTTCACTTGTTCTTGACTAATACTGGGAAATGTGTAAAGCTAAAACTGTTATTTCAGAGACAGAGGACATTTTACCAAAGTTATTCTCAATGAAGTTCTGCTTGTTGGAAATGACCTGACTTTAAACTCCATTTGCACTTTGTGAGATTTATGGAAACTGAACTGTTTGAAATCAGAGAAAAAGTTCAAGGAAAGTATCTTTGGGAAAGAAACAGAATCGGAACTCAAAAAATTTTAAACAGTAACAACATTTAAAGATTGTATTATTCTATTTATTTTATGTGAGCACGTGAGCCCAGTGTTGGGTCTCCAGAAAGTTTTGCAAACTCAAGTCCAATAGTTAAAGGTGGGGCGGGGGGCAGGTGAGTGGTGTGATTTAGCCATCTGGACTGAACTCTACCTCTGCATAGAGTTTTTTTTTGTTTCCATGTCAATACCTCTTTCTCTGTCTTGCTCTTTTTATCTCTCTCTGTAATCGTTCTCATTTTCATTGCGATTTCTAGGAAATTACAAATTCAACTCTTTCAGAACATTTATACTATAAGTGGTTTCCTGTGATAAAAGAAAGAAAACTGCTGTAGTTTCGACTTTAATTTTATGTTCAGTCACTGGTTGTATGCCTGTTATTATGAATAATTAAATTGTTGTTGTCATTGTTTTTGTTCTAAAGGTCAAACCCTTCCTCTGTATCTGTTTTCAGTGTGCCAAAAGCTGAATCCTACTTATATTACTTCATTCTACTTTCTGTTTAACTAAGTGAACCCAGCCCTCTGTACTCATCAGTGCAGGAGCTGGAGGCTACAATAGTCGCATGCAGTCTTTTGTTCTCAAACTATGATTTTAACTGATGCGGTTTCTTGGTTCAGAAGCAATGCTTAAAACCGCCACAAAAATAAAGTTTTAAAAGTTGCAATAAAACTGATTTGTGTTGTGAATGAGTCTGATCATACCAAAAGACTGAAAACATTGGGTTTGTGAATGAAAGATGTGTGTATGCAGATATATAAAAATAGTATTGTCTGTGAGAGCCATAGCAAAAGAAAATTAATGCTTTCTTTTTTCAAATACTGCTTGATATAGAATCAAATTGACTACATACTGAGGCCATTTGATATAACTGAAAACCACTATATATCCTGAAAACCACTGTGTCAAAAAATTAAGCTGAGTCTTCCAAAAATGTTTTTTATTAATTGCTCAATTACTCAAATGTTACTCAAATCTGAAGCTGTAGTATATGGCCTGGGCACTTTGTTTTAAGTCTGGCTTTACACCTCTAAATGTGTCCCTGGTGCACTGCCAATGCTGGGATAAAGTTATATCGCTAGTTACTTTAAAATGTGTTTGAAAAAAACAGCTGCACTGCTAATTGAATAGCACAAATGTTAGTGCCAAAAGGATATTTTGAGGCTGCAATAATAGTCACCTTAAACATATGTTTTTATATATGTTAATCATTTAGCTAAATATAAACAGTTTTAGAGATGTTGAAAGTGTGTTTCTAGATTGAAAAGAAGTTGGGATTGCAAATGCCCTGATATTTACATTACTATACTTTTGTTGTAATGAATTATATAAACAATTTTGTGTTTGTCCCAAAAATGAGTTACAGTACATGAAAGATATGCTTTCAACCAGATGCTTTTCTTGGGGATTGAACCCATGACCTCAGAATTGCTGATGTGAAATGAATTCATTCAAGCAGAATCCAAGAGCGCTAAATGCAAAGTAGCTTTTATTGTTAATGAATGTTTTATTGTTAAACACATGTTCATGTTACAAGTGGTACCAGATGTTATTAACAGAATTATTAGAATAGTGTTAGAAATTAAAATTTAGTAGGATTGTTAGAATACTATTAATTAACACGATACAAAGCAATTTTGTGGTGTTGACAATGTTAACTGCTTTGTACAAAATGTCAGATTTCTTTGCTTTGAGAAACACAAGATCTTTTAGAAACATTTTCATCATATCATGATTTTTAAGGATTTTATGACAGCTGGACTGTATGCTGTCAAAATAGGACAATGTATACTACACGTATTGTAAATTTATGTAAATTGCTTTAAATTGCTATCTTGATCATATAATTTGGACTTGCCAGTTGCATAAACTGCTTGGACTATTTCTGCAAAGCAGAATTGGCATGGACTGGTTGTTATTTACCGCTAAATGATACATTCTAATAACTATTTGTTAGTTGATCACAATAGCTAAAGACTAAGCAGTTTTACACTTAATATGTAAAAAAGATTTTAAGATTTACCAAAGCAGCTGCAAATAGCCCCTTTTCATTAGAGGGCAAGTCTCTCTGTCCAGATGTCCCTCCTCATTCAGAGGTGATTTACATAGGGTTAAAAGCTTCTAGAGATTTCACTATGATCTCCTGGCATTCATTCACGTTAAACCCCTCAAGGACAGAGCTAAAGAAGGGATTCTTTTAAATAGTGGAACTGTATTAGAGTAACCTAGTGCATCATTAGCAGAAGCCAGCCTTTATGGATGTTATGAAGCCCAGATCATATGTTTTGCGATAAAATTTGCTTCAGGTCACCAAAAACAAATGCTTAGCAATAGGAACATACAGTAAATGTCTGTATATCTATATGAGATGGAAACAGGGCACCACATTGAAATTAATGTAAAGTCCTTAAGATTCTGCAATTTAAGATCTCATGACCTTGCACTGAAATGTTTTCCATCACACACAAGAATGTAGTACAGGTTATTTGATGCCGGGTCCAGAGGATAGTTATTCTCCTGTAAGAACAAACAACACAAATATCACAGCAATGCGTGCGTGCCGACATGCCTTTGGTGGGTAAGAATAGCTTCACAATGGAGTTTACATCTCTTGTCTTCTGTCGTCTGAGAACAGTTGTTGTCAGGACAGAGGCAGAGGTAAGACACAAGTTGGTGGCTACAGGCAAATCTTGCAAATATTCCCAATTTGGATTATTCCAGACCTGCCCAAGAGGACCATGTATCCCAACTGGGATTCTAACTGCTTGTAAAGAGGATATGTTTTAATTCCTACTGGGACTAAGTTTAATACAGATTGTAAATTCATTTTGTATGTGGACTCAAACGAGCTGTGTTTTGATCAGTGCATATCCAGTGCAGTTTTCTTAGGTTTTGGAGGCCTCAGTCTGCTGGCATGGCAAAACATTCTGCATCTCAAATGATCTTTATGACACTCAACCACAACATCACCCTCATAGGTATGTGCACATGTATTAAGTTTATATTGTGCTAATATAAACTCACCAGCCAAACATTTAGGGTCACTTGACAGAAATGTATCTTACGTTATTAGAAGCGTTTCGGTCTGAAGATGTATTCTTTAATGTGTAAAATTAGATTAGTCTTGTATTTATTAAAGATGTTATTGAAAACGATGGCTTGACAATGAATAAGCATATTTAAGACCAAATGCCCATAAAAGATAAGAACTTCATCAATACTGTTTAAAAATCAGTTGTTTGAACATTTTTGCAAATTCTAGGCAAGGGTGGCTACTTAAAACTTATTTTGGAGGTTTTTAGTTACAGCTTTAGTCCTTTAGTTTCTATAGTAAAATGTGGAAAGAAAAATTAATGAGAAATGAGTGAGTCTATATACACTACCAGCCATAAATTTAATAGTTTAGGTTTATTCACTCCATTTGCCAAAATAAATTTAATTTGCAAACTATATGGTATATAGAATGGTACCTGCATCAACTTAACATATTTTAATTCCACCTATTAGGGAAAGCTTGGCTCATTCTGATGGTATTCCTAAGGATCCTGGTCTTATTGTTTGGAGGTTTCCCACTCTATAAGGATGAGCAGGAGCGATTTGTGTGTAACACCATTCAGCCTGGTTGTGCCAATGTGTGCTATGACATGTTTGCCCCACTTTCTCTCTTCCGCTTCTGGCTGGTACAGCTAGCCACCCTCTGCCTCCCCTATGTGATGTTTGGGGCCTATGTAATACACAAAGTGACTTCTGGCCCAGCTGTTGATAGCGGGGCCGCTGAGTCAATAAAAGCAGATTCCGTCTATAAAATCCATAAAGAATCGTTCAGGAAAGCATCTCTTTGTAAGACTGTTGTGAAGGCTGAAAATGGACGAGTGCAGTATTTCACAGGAGCTTACATCTTACATCTGTTGCTTCGGATGTTTGCAGAAGCTGGATTTGGAGCTGCCCATTACTACCTGTTTGGCTTCCACATCCCCAAACGTTTCATGTGCCAGGAGGCACCCTGCACGACCATGGTGGACTGCTACATCTCCAGACCAACAGAGAAAACCATCATGCTGAACTACATGTTGGGGCTGGCAGCTCTGTCTCTCTTGTTAAACATGTGCGATCTGATCTGTGCCACCAAACGCTCCATTGGGCAAAAAAGCAAGAGAAAGATGCTTGTAGAGAAGACTTACACAGAGGAACAGTATTACCTGTCCAAGAATGGGAGTCAAGGGAGTCACACCAGCATCTTACCAGCCCAGGACATGTTGACCGCTGGAGGGTTCCAAAAAAGAGGGACCAGAGAGTCAAGTGATGATGAAGCTGCTTCTATTCTTTTAGACAACGACCCTCAGCCTGCATCACCTCTTGGAATGTCGATAAAGACTTCAATGCCTGCCTCCAGCATCCACAATGAGGACAGCAGTAGCTACCAAGCCACCCAAGAAGAAGGGATTGCGAAAGGGAGCAGTGTAGTGGCATTGTGTCCTAATGAGCCTTTAGGGACTTCCAGATCCACCCGGGTTAGCAAACGTGGTCGTCTCAAGCCTCCACCACCTCCAAGAAGAGACAAACCAGCTGCTCAAGGGCCAGTTGATGTTTCAGGATCAACAGCAGTGTGTGCCAGGAGAGTGGGGCAATATACTCTTGTAGAAATGAGCAGCGGTGATGACATAACAACTGGCGGTGGAGCCGGGCAAGAGAAAAGATCAGAGTGGGTGTAAATGTGCTTGTGTGTCTTTAAAACTGGTTTAACATTAAGAAAAAATGTATACTAACATTTTATAGCTTGTCTTATTGTATGGTTTGAAGTGTTGCGAGTTATCAGTTACTTGGAAAAAAATTACTTGGAAAAGTAGGATGAAATTCGAGGTATCTTAAAAACTCAATGTCATGTTAACTCTTAGATCATATACAACCTTCAACATCCACCTGTTACTCATGTTTGTGTTAGTCATTCTTTCACCAAGCAGACCTTGACTGGCCTTTCTACAAGCAGGAGGGTTGGAGGGTCAGTCTAAAAACAGGCCTGTTGCAACCACCCGATAACCCTGAGGTTGAATAGCTAAGACTGACTTACATTTTGCTCAAATGGGGCAGGCACCTAACACGAATGAAGATCCGGTTAAATAGGTCAATTCCCTAATAGTAATAGGCCTCCAAATGTTCTAGCCCGCAAGAACACAGGAACTGTCAAGTTTCAGACAATTGTACCACATTATAAAGCAATTACCACTCAGGCGGTCATTGTATTGCAACATTATTTCAGGGATCCACAGGGCTGTGGCTTAGTGCTTTATAACAAACACTTTAAATAGGGCTCCATAATTTAGTGCAACCTGAGAGCGAGACCATGCTTGCCTTTCATGCTCTCAGATGCTAGCCGCAACACATAAATGTTTAGACATGTTTGCTTTGGACAGTCACCTGGACTGCAGCCTCTTGTCTTCACAATTACAGTTATGTGTCATGTTAAATACACACCAGGGACTTCTGGGATTGTCTTTTTGGTAGCGCCAGCTTTTCATCTTTGCAGATAGATGTCCTTATATTGATGTCAATGATTTGTTTGTTTGTGTCTCTTGATCTTGTTTTAAATTGCTTGACCAAATGACACTCCCTTTAAGAATGGTGGTGTGTGACTATTATTATAGAGTTGTCAGACAGGCAAGCATCAAAGCATCAAAATTATAATTATTTTAATTATTATTCTCTTCCCAGCCCCCTTGCTTTCCTGACTTAAGGGTGACCACAGAACAGTTAAAATGTGAATATTTCTAGCTTCAAATGGCCTACATGCATTTTTATCTAGCAACATACAGCTGTTCTGTGTTCAGATACTTCTACTGGTTGCATGCCAGGTAAAACATCTTTGTAAAACACTGAAAAATGTAATTGATAAATCACACTTCCCTCTAGCGGCCGTAATGCATCTGATAAAAACGTTCATATACTCAATACTTAAAAACAGCACGTTTGCACACCAGTGACATGTCACGTTTATGGTATTACAATTTTTTGTTATTTTGTGTTATTGCTAACTTTATAAAAGTGCAAGTGATGTATATGAAGGTTCAAGAGCCCAGGGCATCTTTTTTATGCTGTGACGTACCTGATGAGACGTATCTGTATCTGCAAACACCTTAAAATATTACTCAACTTTTACGTTTGTATGTGTTTTATTGTATTATATTGCACCTTATGTACTAGTAAAACATTGACGTGTTCAAATGTTTAATGGTCCTCATTTAATGTCTCCAGAAGTACTTCCGAGTTTGTCTTTGGCATCATATTGTCCAATTTACACATGACCATCCTAAATATCCGCGATATGTTTAGCTACGTGATGCAAAGTCTGCACAGCATCAGTTTGTGATTTTACTGTCACGATTTCCGATCTGTACATTTGTTAAAACCGCCATCTGCTGGTGGGAGTTTATTACTGCGTATATCTCCATTTAAAATGTGTCTTGCTATATGCGAGGCCTAGCCCCGGAAGTTGTTTCTAATGTGTCAGACATAGTTGGTATGATAATAATTCTCTCATTCTTATTTACTGTTAATTTTCAATACAATGGACAATTCCTCATTTTTAGTTCATTATAATTGTCATTGTTTGCATGTAAATTGCTTTACAGGACTGCCGAAGGCGACGTCTGTCACGTGACATGTGTTAATTTGGTCAGCGCCGAGCAGGACGGACCTGTCACTAGGGTTTCTAATCACTCGATTAGACATTTTATAGAATAATTTTATATACTGCCATAAAAATTTGCCTGTAAAATAAATTTGTATAAATTACTCGAAACGACAAAGATAATCACAAAATTTAAATGCAACTAAACGATGGGTTTGTCTTATGAACGACAGGAGTGCCCACTGGTAAAAAAGTGAGATTGCAGATAATCAAATAATAATATTTCATTTTTCCTGCACGATAATTCATAAAATCACCTTTGATGTTCATGATTATAATTTTCTTTATCATGTAGGTTTGGTTAAGTGACGTCTGAGAAGCAGTTCTGACTTTACACCTTAAACAACATTTGGCAAAATGAGTATACGTAAATAAGCATAAGTAAATCAAATAAATATATGCAAGGTCACCTGTACATGTAGTTAAAACCCAACAACTAAACTCAGGTGTTGATTTTTACACATAGTCTATGTGAAAGTAACGTGTTTGGCAGTTACGGTTGCCCATAACCTAAATGTGACCTTTAACCATCCATCGTGAGGAGTGAACACACACTGCAAGTCGTGAACACACACACACCCGGAGCAGTGGGCAGCTATCCCTGCAGCGCCCGGGGAGCAATCGGGGGTTGGKTGCCTTGCTCAAGGGCACTTCAGTTGCCACCTACCAGCACTGGAATCGAACCAGCAACCTACTAATAACAAGCCCAACTCCTTAACCAGTAGACCACAACTGCCCCAATGTATTAAAAGACGTGCAGAACAGACCTAGTTGTTTGTGTAGAACCTAATTGTTCTACACAAACAAACTCATTGAAAGTGTAAAGACATTGAGTAGGTGCGCATAAATGGAATTAGCAAAATCTAGACATTATAATTTGGTAAATAGTTCTTCGTGTGGAGTAACTTCTTCAGATTGACCACTAGATGGGGATGTGATACAAAACTTCCCTATCTAAAAGAATAAGACATGCCTTATCCCATTGATTTCTGTAATAGATATTGAATTCATTATTTTTATATTAATGTTATTGTTTACAGGTCAGATCATGCAAAAACGTATGGAGAACAGATCTATCAATTTCCATTACATGGCATATTACATAAGTTTTATATAATTACATAAGTTAGTTTTATATAATTACATAAGGTTTATATTTGTGTGCATGTGTACAAACATAAAATGCATTAGGTTCTTTCCTTGAAATGGAAACTCTATTAAACACTAAAGCTGATGTAAAATGCAATGTCAATATTTAAACTAACCTTCTTGAAAACTTGCACTCTTTACCTCTACATTAGTGATCTCATAATCTGTCATAGCTGTAATTATACAGTTGATTAATGAGATTAATTGCTACCTTGGTGGCCTTGAACACAAGGCTGTGTATGAAAACATTTATAACTGTGAGTGGATTATGGTCCTGGGTTTAGCTTTGCGCAGAATAGCCTTGCACCATTTCACAGATTTGCTAAAACAGAGCTAAAATGCATGAAAAACTTTCCATTACAAAAAACAGTGACACAAAACTGTTAACCTTTTCATTATGCAACAATGTCTGTGTCATTCTTTGCCTAACAAATTCCACAAAAAGTTTCACAGAAACAGGGTCTGTGAATTACGTAAGGGACCACCTGTAGGTTTCCATTCAATGTCTCTGTGAGTGTAACTATACTATTAATACTCCAGCACAGCTGAAATTAAGACAGACGTTTTGATAGTGTTAATAAAAGACAGAAAAAATTAAACTGTCACAGGTAACAAAACATGGCTGTTGCCCCAGCTTCAAAAAATTTCTATAACGTCGATCAAAGCACAACGGCTTCAAATTAGACATTAAAAAACTTGGCACATCAGTCTAAAGGTTCTATCTACATGGCACCTTTATTCCACACTTTAAAAGAAAGATCAAAGTTTCCTCAGATGAAAAGGGCCGTTTCCTGCATTTAAACCCATTCCCCAGCCCTCTTTGGTAAATTAAGTAGCAAGCACGTGAAGAGTTCAACAATTATAGAGATTCTCCAACACAAGGCCCTTGTCTCTAATTAGGCCTCAGATAGCTAAAGAGTTTCTCTCAACAAAACCCACAAAAGCATCTTTTGCAAACGCATCTTCAATGGGAATAACCACAAAGAGCCAAAGCCTGGCACTCATTACCAGGACCCTCTCCACAAGGTCCCTTACCATTAAAACAGAGAAATTCACATTCCTCAAAGTTTTTTATTGTCAAAATAAAAGTCATATTTGCTTTTTGTGTCATCTACACTATTTACAAATTTACAATAATTTTATAAATCTTTTTATACACAATTTACAAGTTTGTACATGAGAATTGTATAACCATTGTATAAATACATTTGCAATTAAAAAACAACCCGTATGTAATAATAATTGGGCACTAAGACATTAAGGCTTATTTAAACCATCTTTGATTGTTTAGACTATTCAAAACTTGTCTTACACCAATATGTAAAAGTAAATGACAAAAAATGCTGCAAGTTGGGGACATGTATTACTCCACTAGGAACAATGTAATGCCCAAAATCTCCTTAAGAATGACTGATTGCATGTTATGTCCATATCAATAGAATGGAATTAGCAAAAAACAATTGTTTCTGCAATGCTGCATTGTTTAACCAGTTCTTCGGCTAATAGAAACCATCAACAAGTTCATTTGTATGCAAATGGACATAAGACCAAGAGACCTAACAATTAGTGGTCTTAATTCAAACCTGTGACAAAGGCATCTGCTTGGGGCATGAGACTGAGCTAGCGGTACCGGACCTCCACGTTAATCCCGTGCTCACGTCACTGTACATGGACCCACCAGAGCCTTTGCTGCCCCAGCAGCAGCGTGTACAGAACGTCCTCCACGATTCGAGGGTCTTACCGGACCAAGTCCACACACCGGACGTGATGCCCACCAGAAGGCACATAAAGTATTTGAGCATGAAGACAGCATAGTCCGGTCTCTTGATCTCTTGTTCTAATAAACACGAACAGTTATGGGTGATCTCCCAACTTTGTCTATTATGCTGCTCGTAAAAGTAACAAGCCACTATGATGGTGGCGGGAACCGTGTAGAGCACCGTGAAGATCCCTATTCTGATCATCAACTTTTCTAACTTATCAGTTTTGGTGCCACCTTGCTTAATAACACTTCTGATCCTAAACAATGACACAAATCCAGCCAAAAGGAACATTGTGCCAATGAATAAATAGATCACCAATGGTGCCAACACGAAACCCCGTAGGTTGTCCAAGTTTTGGTTGCCCACGTAGCAGATCCCGGCTACCGGGTCACCATCCACGGAGCTGAGCGCCAGCACGGCGATAGATTTCATGGACGGGATAAGCCAGGCAGCCAGGTGAAAGTACTGAGAGTACCCGGCGATAGCCTCGTTGCCCCATTTCATGCCCGCAGCCAAGAACCAGGTAAGAGAGAGAATGACCCACCATATGGAACTGGCCATCCCGAAGAAATAAATTAAGAGAAATACAACAGTACAAAGTGCGGGGCCGGTGGTTTCATAGTGAATGTGCTCCACGTCGTACTCCCGATTACACGCCACTTTTTCGTGCCCGGCGATTAATCGCACGATATAGCCAATCGACACAAACATGTAACACGCCGAGAGAAAAATAATTGGGCGTTCGGGGTATTTAAATCGCTCCATGTCGATTAGAAAGGTAGCGACGGTGGCAAATGTGGATATGAAACACAGTATCGACCAAAGTCCAATCCAGAAGGCCGTGAACGTCCGTTCGTCCTGGGTGAAATACGGGTTGTGACACGGCATGGCGCAGTTCGGGATTTGACCCGTCTTGACGCGGTTATACAGCGGGTGTCGATCGCTGTTCACAGCCACCATCGGCGCACGGCACTGGCAGCCCGGTTCGCAGGGTTTTTCTACTCGCCCGTTTTTCTTTTTATGCGGGTTAAAAGGTTTGCTCGGATGGTTGGTGGGCTTGGAGAGCACGGGTGACACAGTGGTGGAGTCGGTTCGGTTGTAGTCCATACACAGCGTGTCTGGTGCGCCCTGCACGGGCAGTAGGTCACATCTCATTCGGTCCGGCCAGGGAAAGCCATACTGGCGCATAAGCGGAGCGCAGCCTGCTTTGGCTCGCTCGCATACACTCCGGCACGGCGGCAGGGGTTTCTTATAGTCCTCTAGGCATATAGGGGTGTACATGCTGCATAGGAAGAACTTCAAATCCGGGGAACACTGGATCTCCACCAGCGGCCAGAACTGGTGCACCTCCAAGCCCGCTTCATCCTGCGTGTCGTGGTTGAACTGGTTGGGCATGTAGGTGTAGTTATAACCGATGCCCTTGCACAGAGGCACGGCGATCTCCTGACAGGTGATCTCCTTGGCCGCGGTGCCACTCGACCAGGGCAGCAGGACAAGTGCAAGAAACAGGTAAATCCCCAACAGGTAGCACTCCATCCTTTCTGTCCTGTCTTTTTCTGTAAATAAAAGCAATGCAGCTCTGGAAACAGCTCGGTTCAGATCTCGAAGAGCAAAGCCATCTCCGCTTGTTTGCCACGGAGTTGTGGTAGGTTTACATGCCGTGCGGTCAGAGAATAAATAGCCCTCAGGCGGGCGAAGGCAAAATGGCTGAGGGTGTATTTTTAATCTTTAATATTTTTTCCTCTCCTTAGTCGTGCTCCGGCGATTGTCTCGGGTCTCTTTGCTGCAGATTTACGCTTAAAAATTCTTAACTTCTCTACTGAAAGAAAAGTCTCAAAATAAATGCGATTTCTACATTCACGCTGTTGACAACTGTCTTTCCCATACAAATCAGTGCTGTGGAGTAGGTCGCGCAGAGTATTAAACACAGCCGGACGATCACGCCCCCCTTGCGCAACCGACCAATTACAGCACCACGGGGGCGGACCATTGAGATGTGTCAATCAAGTTTGCAGCGCGTGTACAATTGTAGCAATTATTATTTCTTCACCTTGCACATAATTTAAAAGAGACGCATTTATGCCGGAAGGAGGCGATCACTCCAAAAACAAAATAACCTGAAATAACACTGGTAAATAAATTCCAAAATGTGTGTTGCATTATGTAATTTAATGTTTTATTTGGAAACGCCTTATGTGTTATGTAATCGCCATGTAGTTCAGCTTGATGATAGTGACATTGTTCAATTTTGTGTGCAGAACACATTTGTGAGGTACAAGGTTTTCTGTCTTGAATTTCTGATAAAGACTTTTGATTAAAATTTATATAAATGGCAAAGGGAAAGTGCAATTTAAGTGCTGTGAACAAATACCACTTTATCACTGTATTTTTTTTACTTTTCACTTTAAATTTTTACTTGTTGCAATTCTGAGTCATACATTGTGACTGAAATGTCTACAAATATCTAAATGCATGGAGTAAACGTGTAAGTTGTTTACAAACATTCAAATTAAGTTCCAAACTGCAATACACTGTTAAAACGTCATTCAGGAATCACTTTGAATTTGTATCATTGGCTTGTTTCAATATTATCAGGGGCTATATTTTACTACCCATATGTCATTATTTCAGTCCATTACTTTATGCATGTCGAATTCATGCAAGCTACATATATAATAAAATAAAATGCAGCAACAGTCAGTCGTGTTGGACCCCCTAATGTATTGGGGTTAATTTGTGAATGACAGGACCTAGCGGGGGGTTGTCCTGCTGGTAGAGCGGAGAGTTGAGGTTTTAATAGAGGTGTGGATGCACAGAGCTCCTGCAGAGGATGTAATTACTGCAGACTCAAGAACAAGCAAAGCAGTTTGTTAAACAGTGGCAATGGACAAGCAAACCCATCCCCCAACTCATTATCAGGAGCAGTCTTAAAGGAAATGCAATTTAATAGTAAAATTAAAGAGAGTAAACCAAATAATTAAAGAGCTCCTTCACAAATACATTCACGCTCAATAGCTACACAAGGACGTTTGTAACAGATTTTTGTATGTGATCTCTTTGAACTTTTGTTTAAAGCTTTAAAAGGCCCATACGTCCATCAAGAGTAATTACATTTACCTAAATGTAACACGTACAAAGCTGTTTCCTATGTTTCTATCTTTGATCATTTCCATTACAAAGCAGCAATGACGTTATGGGACATATAAAAGCTAAAAACCTGTTGTGCTGGTTTCTCTTTCTTGTCTTTGAGCTCCAATATCTCAATAATTATTTTACTGCTTTCTTACTGCTAACTTGTAGGGATTTAGGAACAGGTGTGCCCTCTGAGGCTTGTGGCAAATGTGGGCAGATGAAAAGTAGAATCACTTTCACTGATTATATCCATTATTCCCAAAGCCGTATTGATTAACAGGAAGATAGAGCGCACTCTAGTCTCCGGCAGTTGGAGCGTAACCTTTTACCCTGGATCTAGCCCAGCTCCGGCCTGGCTTGGGTTACATAGTGCCCGGGCATTCCAGAGTACAAATGGAATTAGTGCATCTGTTCAAAAGTTAATTTTCAAATCACCATTGAATGAGTCTTTAGAAAGAGCTAAAATGGTGGCCATTGGAGAGAATAACAAACCTTCTTGTGTATCAGTAAAGCCCATGGATTTTTGGGGAGTTTTATTAATTCTGAAGTGTGGATTATAAAGAATTAGACAGGAATTGATTTTCTGAAGTGAGAGAGTCTTACAGCTCTATATGAACAGCTTTTATACAATTATATACTAAAAATCATTTTAAAAAACCCTCTGTTTTGACCATTAGTTTAAAACATGCAAAATGGGACCTCTTTTCCAGGAAAATGAATTTTGTATGTAAGAAGTATTTCTTGTATTCTTGCTTATGCAGCTTGTATAAGATTACCAGCTTTACCAACTTGGCGATGACACAGAGATTTTAGATTCTATTAGATTCTATAGTTTGAACTGTTGACAAAGTTTGTAACACTTGCTTTGTAACTTTTTTTTTACAAACTAAAGGCAAAGGTTAAAATTATTTTTTGAGGTAACAATTATTCAGTTTTTAACATTTTGAAGACATTTGCCACTTTCACCTAACAATAACATTTAAATTAAGGAGTCTTGTTTTTCGTCAACCTTCAACCTTACGATATGGTATCCTAGTAAATGCATTGCATGTGTTAATGACACACTGTCTGTGTATGTGTAAACCATTAGCATAGTATGTATTGATTGGGTACACAGTGTGATTACATCTGCAGGAATCTTATCAGGGCTGTTTACGTTTCATTAAGGCTTTCAGTCAGGCTAACACAGAGTGGAATGCGTATTTGCCCAGAACGAAGCTCGAATCAACATGACACTTTACTACATATTTAGACAACTGGTCTATAAAGTGTGAAACAATAAGATATGAGAATGTGAGCCATTAATGTTTGGTGAACGAGTAATCATTCACTATGAACTGTGGCTAAACTCTGATTTATGGCTTCACACTGCAGTCATTAAGTGACAGAGAGCATGTGAAAATTGCTCTTCGGGGCTAGATACCTTATACCCAATTTACTTGAGGTCAAGAGGAGACATTATTGTGGCAATTAAGCTGTCTGTAGTTGTCTGTCAATAATTTAAAAAACATAGCTAGACAGCAATCATTTTGTCTTGCACCATGTACTGCACTTCAAACTGAGTATAATGTCTTTTGTTGCAATACTTAGTAAGTAGTCTAACTAAACACGATTTTAGAAATCATAGAAATGTCAATGGGTAGACTTTCTAATTATACTGCCCTCTTAAATACTTTCTTAAGCCAAAAAGAGGCTGAAAACAGAAATATGCAATGCAATGACTAAAGATGTGTATCCAGCTGATTTTTTGTCTTTCATGTGTGTACATGTGCTGTTTGTAACACACACAGACTTGCAATAATGTTATAATGTTTTAGTTCAGTTATTTCATGCTTCTTCAGAAAGAAGTTGTCTGTATAAGCAGTAGACAGGAAGGGAGGACACTGAAGTTATAGAACTAAGCCAATGTGTTGCTGACCGCCCCTAAATAAAAATTGCCTTGTTTTAAGAAAGGAGGGCCATGTTTGCTCTTTAACTTTGCTACAGCCCCTATGTCTCTCCACAGAAAGAGAGATAAAGAGATGGGGGCAGAGCCGCCCAGCCCCCGGTCCTCATCAGCACGCGTTTTCTTTGGGTTTGGCAGCTAATCATTTGCAGGTGGGGCGGGAGCCCCTCTTCAGTCCCCTGAGGTGGTGGAGCGTGCTCCCAGGGTGTCCCTTCACCTTCACCTCATTACCTTGACAAACACGGCCGGCCCTGCTAATCAATCCACTGCTGAGAGTGCACAAGACACAACATCATCCTCTATGATCTACTAGCTGTGTCTGTGTACCTCAAAACAGCAGGTTATTTCATACCATACAGTGTGATTCAGTAAAAATACACTGATCATTTTGATACCTCGTCTTGTAAGATTTGTATTTTAGAATGCTAATTATTTACAAAAATGGTCTTTAATAAAAAACATTAAACCTCTCTCTTAAACCTTATTTATATTTTACGCTGCTTTTATTTTTATATATCTGCTGCTTTTATCCAAAGTGACTCACGACAGACATTTAATGGGAATTTAACCCACAACCTCTGCACTGCTAATGTAATGCCCAACCAGGGTGACTCAATTTCTAATTGAATACTGACTTTTACTTTTACTTAAAAGGTATTTTGTGAATGTGGATGGTCCTGAATAAATATTTTGTGTTTCATTTTGCATTTAAGCTTGCATCATGCTTTACCAGTTACAAGTACGGTAGATACAGAAAAATCCTTTTACAAGCTGTGTGTGAATAAAACACCACAGATATGTTTCCTGTAAAACACTTCATGTAGTTCCATAGTGAAGTCCTGTGACTCTATCCACACACAGTATCTGTTTATCAGGACTGCACACATTTACTGCACTTTGGGCTCAAAGGTTGATTCCTGTCTCCTGCCATTACCACAAAAATATTTTTAATAATGCAAAACAGAATTCAAACTATGATGCCTTAATGTTCCTTATGGTCTTGAAACATGGTAGATGATCAGGTAAAATAACTTTACATTTCTTTATCCTTAAAGCCTAATTTAATGATATACATATTTCCAATTATACATTTAATAAGCTATGGATAAAATATGATAAAGTCTAACAATGGCATGCTAAGATGGGTCACTTTAGCTATGTCCAGAAATGGAGAGATTGTGGTGAGCAATAGTGAGTGGGAAGCCATCAAGGCACATTTAGTAACAACGTTGATGTAACATTTTGTCCACTAAAATATCTTTATGTGGTCTATATTTGAATGTAAATGTAAGAAATGTTATGTGAGCATAGATATTATTTGCACAAAATGACAAACTAACCTGTGCATGCAGTTTGCTGATTTTTTTAAATTGTAACTTTTTATTGTTAAATCTCCCCAGCAAAAAAAGGACTGCAGTTATTAGGGACTATTTTTGGTAACACTTTCTATGAAGCCCATGCTCATAATGATTTATAGCCCCCTATATAATTATTTACAAGTAAGTATTTCTATTCTATAAATATATTTATAAAGACACAACAACAACTATACCGCATTATAAAGACAGTTATCGCTACCAATAATGTTGTCATTATTATTAATAAGTGATAGATTTGCTTTTTTAATGTGCATGCTCATAATCTATTTATCCAAACTGTGTAAATGCATTATTGATTGCTTTAAGTAAAGTGAAAGCATAGGATGCAGTTTTCCTAATTGGTAAGAAGTACCTATTTTAAATGTTTTGTTTGCGCCAACAACCAAACAATAATTCCTTTAACAAAATAATGTAAAAAACCCACCTGAAATCCTAAATAATACAAACAGTTGCTATTTACATAACAGCAAAACACAGCAACATTATTTTTAAGTATTACATTAAACCACAATATGCAATATTGCATATTGCTAAGGAGATTTACATTTTTACATGTCAACATTTCTTTTGAAACAAGTGCTTGACAAACAGAAACAGTTTCAATTTCTTTGATATCACTGATGATTGTGGTACAGCATACTTTAATCATGGAATCATATGACTGAGTAACTAATACTTATAAATGAGTATATAATGGATTATGAGCATGCACATTGAAAATCATTATCATATCATTAATGTAACTATAACTGTCTTCATAATGTGGTATAGCTGTTGTTGTGTCTTTATAAATATATTAATAGAATAGTAATACATACTTATAATTAATTATAAAGGGGGCTATAAATCATTATGAGCATGGGCTTCATAGAAAGTGTTACCCTATTTTTTTATTAGGAAGGAATAGTCAAGTTAAGCATATTGATATATTGTTTCACAGCAGCTATATGTCTATAATGTCTTAAGTGGACTAGAAAGAGTTTATGTACGTAATGTGTATATCTGCTAAAAGGATTTATAGGGTCTCACAGCTAATAAAAATGGACAAAAAGTCACAAAATTTAAATTTTGTTATCATGGGGCCTTTAAAGAGGATGAATTTAGAAATACAACTCCTCAGAAAATGTTTTGGCATGCTTACAGTCCAGCAGTTACTGTTAGCATGCTAAAGCAGGATGTGCTATCAAGATGCTAAAATGGCTTAAAGCACCACTGCTAAGAAATTTAAATCTACACAAAAAAAAACACAAAAAAAGTTCTAAAATTGCTATCCAGTAAAATATCCTATTTCTGTTTATCTGTAATTCAGGATAGTTGAAATGCTACACAATAAAGGAGAAATATCTTGGAGGTTGTGACCAGATGTGCAGAATAATAATGCCCTTGCAGCGAAGTCGCCCAAGCAGGGTGCTTTACCCTGTCAAACCTTTCCTGCTCCATGGGCCCTCGCTAATGCTCATTAGCAAGATTAAGACATGTTTATTTTCACACTAAAAGTGCAAGTGTGTAAACAGGGGGCTTATTTATTAATTTACCCTTAATGTTAAGTGCACTTGACAGGCTGGATAAGGGGGAATTGATGTAAGTGTACAGGCTGTGTTTGAAGTCTGCATGGGGATATCTACTGAGAGTTGAGGTGGCATGCATCCGCGGGATGATGGAAGTGAAGCAACGTTCCCAGTGACGCGAAGGCAGGGGGGTCAAGATAGGCCCATCCCTAGAAGACCCTTAATCGCCCACGATCGTGTACCGTTTCACCCGGGAGACGGAGCCACCTCTGTATTTCACTTTCGTTCTTTTCCGCCCACATCCTCTCAAAGTGGAAGCTTGTTGATGGATCTGGCATCTTTTGAATAATACATGCCCTGGATAATGACTAGCACAAAGAGCTATTGTTGATACGACTGTCTTGCACTCATCTTCTGCTAATTGCCAGTAGTTGCATCTTATTGTTAGGATACAGATGAAACAAGAAAACTGAGGTTGTAGATTTACTTTATTACTGACTGAGGAAGGGTTGGTGAGGGTTATAGAGTAACAGTGTTAGGAAAAGGAGGAAGGAAAGTTGGCAGGAAAAGTTTATGGCTTCAGATGTATATTTCTTGATCTTTCAACAGTAAGGACTATAAAACTTGACCTTCAGGTTTAGTAAACATGACAGTCATGCCTTGGCAGTGTTTGTAGCTTTGTTTAAACTAAACATTATGTGTTAGCTACATTAGCTGCAAAGAGATGTGTACTTGATATTCTGTTGATAAAGATCTTAGTTGCAAAGTCACATAAGCCATTTGTTAATATGTCTTTGAACACACCTAAACTTCCTTTAGTCAACCTTTTCTACTCCAGCTATACTACTACACTCATGTTGTGGTTCATGTTTTAGTGCAATATGTGTTTGATGTTATTTAACCATGGCTATAAATATTGTGTGTATATTTATATATTGATAAAATCGCAATGATTTGTCCTCATAAACGCACTGCAGGAAACTAGCTGGAATCAATTTTTCAGATCAATTTTGAACTTTTAATAAGTCTAATAACAGCATTTCAGTATTAGCATGGTCATGCAAGATTAATGAAACACATTACTCTCCATCAGAAACACACTCCATCAGAAACAGTATAAAACAAACATATACACAGAGAGACAGGAACACATCAGATTAAAGCAACTGCTTTCATTTCACCCTATTGTAATTTGGCAGATGATAATTAGGCAATTTGAATGTGCATACGGACAGGAGGTATTTATGTTTTGTGTGATGTTAGTTAAATTAGGTTAGTCAATGGCAGTGGACTCCTTTGTGTGTTTCAATATGGTGTGATTTCATCAAATGAGACGAGAGAAAGTACTAAATGAATTATTTAAGATAACAGATCTTATCTTTAAAAGATACAGATGCTTCTTGAAGTGTCACATCTTTGTATGTTTATTGACTTGAAGTAGGGGCAAGATTGTCTGAATGAGGCATGGTGATTTTGTATCTTGTAGTGATAAAAAACTAAAAATGTTCATTTATCACGTTTTCAGACATAACATAACAGTTTTTAGACATATTTTTTGCAAAACTACAAATACATGTCATAATGTCGGTTTAACTAATAGATTCATAAAAGCCATGATAGCCCTCTCAATACGATCAAATCTCCAAATGTATTACCAGAACAAATAAAAAGTATTGTTAGTTACACAATCCTCCCTTTTCATTTATGTGCTGCACATATGATTAAACCATATATGTGTATATAAAGAAAGAGCCTTTTATTGCCAGAACCAACACAGAGCAGCACAGAAGGCAGAAACCTCAGGAATATGATCATCCCAAATAGGTTATAATTATGTTAATTTAACAAACACTTTTATTATAATCACTGGAAAAGCAGCAGTATGGATTTGATACTAAGAATTTGCTAAATTTAAATACCAGATAAAAGTTTTTTTTAATAACCCATTCAAAAGCCCAGTTAAAAATGAAAATTCAAAGGATATGTATCTTGCCCATTTGATTTAAACCCTTATGAGTTTTTTCTTCAGTGAAATATAAAAAGAGAACTTGTAACTGTTGCATATTCTTAAAATGACAACAAATATCATAATTGTAGTCCTCATTGCTTATGTTCTATATCCCGGTCTAAAGGGGTGAATAAATCAAAATCAATCTTAAACTCAAGTCGTATTTGTGCTTGCACACAAAAATCAGTCACATAACCCATAAAAATCAATGCCATTCAATGTACAATGCTTCTACATATGACATTATTTTTTTAATCTCAGACTATTTCTCACACAAAGATTACTATTAAAGTCATTTTGTCCCCCTTTGTAGTGTGTCAGATTCTGGTCTGGTGAACGTTCGTCATTTTATGTTTCAGAAAAGAGAGTATTTGGTATCATTTGTGACGTTCATCAACTATTCCCTTTACTTCCTTTACTAACCAACTTAAATGAACCACAGAGGTAATGACTCACTTTTGCTTTAATAACATTTGGCATGTCCACACTTTCTCTCCAAACAGCTAAGTGAGACAGTTTCAGTCACCTCAGAGTCAGAGCTCTGAATGCACTTGCCAAACTTTGCCTCAAATGAGGTTATAAACCATCGCAGTTGCAATAGAAACTTGATTGACGGTGAACACGGTGGATCCACCCAGGGGCCCCTGACCTGCTCTGTGTGTGAGAGCCTGAAACCTGATGAGGGCCAAATCCAGTTTGGAATGGCTGCAGGCAGTGACCTGCACTAGAGGGGGTCACTGACAAACAAAGAGCATTCAGGTACAGACCGAGACGCTCTCCTGGCCTGATAAGAAGGGGCGAAGAGGCAAATGTACAAGAGTTTGCATTGTTTGACAAAGATGAATGGTGCAAAGGGTCTTTCTTCAGCTGTGGAAAAGAGGGTGAGACAGAGGTGATTGGCAGGTGAGTAAACACTTCAAATCCTAATAGACATTCCAGAAATTGCTAACAGTATTGAAAATATGCCATACACTGTAGCAATAATCTCCTATTGTGTCTATGAACGTAATGCTAATTCACTTTTCATTCACAACACCCAACAATTCACCATTTCATGAGCCAGTCACACACTCAACACACTCACACTTTCTCTCCCTCTCTTCCTCTCAGTTAGCATATGTTTACATGTACTGCAGTGAACATTTTTAAATGCACAGGTGAGTTGAAATTTGCTTGTGGTAGTTTGTTTTGTCCTCAGAGTGTAGCCAAAGAAACCCGGATTACTTTGTACATATCCAGTTACACAAAAGAAACAGATTAGCTTTTCAGTGTGAGTTGGTGATTCATTTGCTTCCTGAGAAAGCGTTTTCAATCCTGCACTGAGAAATGAGTTTTTGACTTCATGCAGGTAAGGACTTGCGATTGTACAGGTGCACTCGCGTAACACCGTAAGGAATATAGCACTCGTCAAACGTGAATGGTCACATGCAGAGATACTAGCCAAGTTTTATGTAAGAGAGACAAACTGATAACGTTAAAGCAGTTGTGATACTGTTTTTTTGTTTGTTTTATGAGTAGCAGGTGTTGTAATCATGATAATTGATGTTAAGGAAGTTGTTCTGACGGAAGAGCTAAACTGACAGTTAAAGGTGTTTATGAGACACTGACATTTTCCTTGCGAATCATTGCTAGTATTGCAATGCATGTGTTTATAGTATAATTTTTGGTTTAGTGTAGTGTGTGACAACAGCACTGTGCTCTTAATAAACCATTGAAAACTCTTCAACATGATGCATGGTTTGTGAAAGGTTGCCAGGATGTTGCTAGTTGGCCATTAATATGTTCAATTTGTTTTCTATTGCATTATTAAGATCAACAGTAATAACAATAATTGCTTAAACATTATTAATTCTGTATAAAGTCGCATACATACAGTATACACATACAAAAAGAATAAAAAAGTGCAAAATAAAAGTAACTTTTATATAATTAAACAACATTTTTATTACATTATTTAAACATTTAAATGTTTCTAAGATATTTTTGCTTTTCTGTAAAAATGTTTGAATGTTTTCAGGTTGGTGGTCCTGTCCCATTGGTTATCCTTACGTTGTAGCTAAGGTTCACAAGCAGCCAGGTTTGTGCTTCCTGAGGTTTCACCTACAGCAGGTAGACATTGAAAGATGTTGTGGGTGGGTAGTGTGACTAATTTTGTATATATCAGGATGTCAAAAAGTCAACATTTATTTTAAAAGTTAACATGTATTTAACTCTCCTTT
The DNA here is from genome assembly GCA_036877545.1 of Yasuhikotakia modesta. Taxonomy (NCBI): domain Eukaryota; kingdom Metazoa; phylum Chordata; class Actinopteri; order Cypriniformes; family Botiidae; genus Yasuhikotakia; species Yasuhikotakia modesta. The sequence goes on along the minus strand of JBAJNP010001840.1, from coordinate 28,070 downwards.
ATTATGGTAATGCCATGGTGCTTGTATATTTACCTCAGTACTGAATGGATAATATGGTACTTGCACCCCAATATACACATTCTGTCTTCATTCCTGCTAAACAAAATCATCAAAATTATGGCATTAAACAAATGTAAGTATGGGATTCATATAGTGACCAAAAATACTAAATAAATAAATCCATGCATTCTCATCCAGCTACAAAGGTGCATCAGATGCTTTTAAATAGTATTAAAATAATTCTAATGTATTAAACTTATTGGATGCCGTTCTAATGTGTTTATGATCATGATGGACAATTCTGAATGATCTCTGAATGAAAATGGTCCATGTCTTAAAGCCAAAGTAGTACCAAGGTACTATTTTTGTCAGTGTAATGCCACAGCCTCTACTGATTCAATGTATTTTTGGTCTGTTCTCTGTTTTGTCTGTTTTGCTTTTCTACAACTTTCTTAGTCATTCACCATCAGTCACTCTAGGGCCTAATTATGAGCGTGCCTGTAATAAATACATTTATTTTATGGAACAAACCAACTTTTTTCTTTGTGTTCTTTTTTCATACAGTAAGCACAGCAGCAGAGTCTCTAGTGCACTCAGGCAGGGTTGGGGCCGGGTCGGGGGTGTTCTTTAGGATTGGCTAGCTAGAGATTTGCTGGGTGCAGTAATTGTGTCTCATTAATTCTTACAGTAATGCAGGGGAGCTATACAGGCTATGCAATTAGAAGTCCGAGCCCTGAATAAAGCAGTTAATCAAAGGACAAAGGCAGGAGCTCAGCAGCCATTAGGCACAGAGGATGTCAGGCCTATTGTCAGGGACATACGGAATGCATGGAGACCTACTTCATTTAGGACAACTCAGGCAGGGACAACCTAAACTCTTACCAGAACTTTTCTTCTTCCTACTTCAGCAAACTTCCTGCTTTTTCTTGCATTTCTCTCTTCTTTTTGTCTTGAAATAAAACACAGTTTGTTGACCAGTCTTTTCTTCATCCCGTTTAGCTAAACATTGTAAGGCACATTAAAAAAAATACATAAAAGAAAAATATATCATAAAATAAACGTCAAAAATAAAGCAAATTAAATAAAACTAAATTGAAAACTTTATTTTAAATATGGTTCTATTAAAGATTAAGTTCCATTCCAGATCTCTTTACTAAATCTAGCGCTGTGTGTGAGAGTGTATTGTAGCTATAGTTTGGGCACGCCCAGGGCCATCCCCAGTTTAAAGAAACAATTCCCAAAACTATAATTTATATATTAACATATATTCTATTTTAATTGTCTATTGAATATGAAATATCAGATACTTCTTTGTTTTTTAAACAAATTTAGATTAAGTTAATGTGTGAATTTTGTCTTTACCACACCCAGTTCCAGGGCCATTACTGTTATATCCATCAGCTTAGACATTTCGGAAACCTTGTACTATTTCTGAAAGTGGGGGAGAAGGAGAAGAATACTTTATCTCCCCTTTCCTCCCTCTCCTCTTTTTTATCTTCCATCCTAGTTAATCAGTCACACAGTAGCACAGAGTAAATGAACCCTTTCCTGGTCATTAAAATATGCATTAAATTATTGACATGTAATTAGCATGTCTCTTTCACCAGGCACACTGTAAAGTTTCCCCCTGTGGTTCCTCAAGAATGTGTCTATATCTCTCACTGGGGCTAGCATACATTAAGTAGCAACAGTGTTATAAAAAGTGCCTTAAACTACTCTGAAAATCCTATTTAGCAAATAATACAGCTGCTTAAACTTTATCAGCTTTTATGTTTCACAAGTAACGCTGTCTTTCGCTTGTTATCTTTGTCGTTATGGAGACAGCGCAGTGTACGGATTAAGTTTTGGATTATGCAAACGTGTCAAAAAATATGCAAGTAAAGAGTGCACAGATACTCTTTCAAGACAATTATGAGTACAGCGCTCATATTTATTTATTATTTAACTCCTCATGTTTCAACAATTTGCTCTCAAAACCTTTTAACCAGAGACAAAATTGTGGGCAATTTTGTTTTCTACAATGTCATTTTAAAAATTGAAAATGTCAGATTCAAATTTTGTTCATAAACACAAATCTTGCACAAAACTTAAAAAGGTTACTTTCCATCGCAGTTGTCAGGTGCCTTGACAAATTCCTCTTAAAGTTGAATTCCAGGGAATACTAACCCACGGATTAACTCCTCACTTACTTTTGCAGTTTTTCTCAGTTTTACAGACCTGCGGTTTGACAACCTGTTTACATTAAGCCTAAGCAAATCAAATTGCCTAGTAAACTCATTTTGTTTACAGCAAACTTCTGAAACAACAGCATCCTGTCTGCCTGAGTTAATTTTGTCTGTTCACAGGCAGGCTGTCGATGTAATGGAGCGTAATAAAGATAATTTTTAGTAACCTACATTCTGTGGTGGTAGCATACTAATACAACTGTCACAGAAAGTAGGTTGTTGACATTGGGAAGTTAGTTACAAAAGTGCCTAAAGATTTAGCAAAACTTTCTTTCACTCACTTGTGTATATGAATAGGTGAATGATGCAAGCGGCAAACACTTTGAGGGAATTGTTTATATCGCAAAATCAAAATGTTGTCAGTTTTTTCTCACCTTTATGTTGTTATGAACCTGTGTACTGTTTTTTTTAATAAAAAGCAAAGTTTATGCTTTTCCTATTCTGCTGTTTTCATATATTTCTTGGCAATAGTGACCATGTCTGTCAAGGGCAAAAAACACAAAATTTTATTTTGTAGTTAGGGGTCATAAGTTTACATACACCTTGCAAAATCTACAAAATTGTAATAATTAAAAACATGATATTTTAGATAACAGATATGTCTATAGTCCAAAAGACACAATAATAACTGAATTTGCAAACATAACTCAAAAGTTGATTCTTAATATTGTGATGAGTCCTTTGTTTGTCAAGTGCTGTTAAACTGTCTGCTGGTCCTCTACACCAGGTCCTTCACATTCTCTGATTTTCTAGCACCTTCTGTATATTTTCAACAGTGACTGTATGATGTTGAAATACTTTGAGGGCAACTGAGAGACTCCAACACAACTACTACAAAAGGTGCAAACATTCCCTGTTGCTCAAGTAGACAACAAACTACACTAAGAGAAAGGATGATCGGTGACAATTGTTATTATTTTGAAAAATGCAGTATAAAACATTTTGTATCTTCTGTTTTTTATTCGGAGGCGTCGGGCCCTAAAAGAAAACAATCTTTAAACTAAATCAAAAATTGCCCTGATCATTCTTATTTCATATGACCCCCTCTTAATATAATCTTGCCCTAAGTTCTTTTGAAGCCTGATGGACATGGTCAAAGAACAGCAAGCAAAAAAAGAAGTTGCATAAAGGAACGGAAAGGTGTTTAACAGATACATGCTACTGAGAGCAGTCATAGATTTAAATGATTAGTTTCAGGAGTCTTTAACCTCCTATTCAATTCAGACATTTTTGTGGAGAAACATCTGTCACCATTTTTTGGCAGAAAGAAGGTGAGAGGAACAGCCAGCATCTATTGCATTGTTGGCCGGCCTGGATCAGGACTGAATGAAAGAAGTATCATGTCTCATCTCTCTGAAGGATCTCCTGGCCATCTCCGGTTTCAGAAAGTGACCACGGAGCTGTTTCTCAGCGCCTCTGCTCCATGCCTCATTGAACAGACATATCAGTGCCCTTTTGTGGAGATCTCGTACATCCGGACCCTTTCCACCACACCCCAGAACAGACCATAGAGTTTATGTCTGTTTTAAACTTCATTATTAAAGTATTAATAACACTGAAGTATTAAACTTCAGTGTGTAACGCACCCACATCATTTGAGTTAAAGACATGAATGATGCCAAACTTTGTGTGGTTTGCTAACATTGTAATCAATATTATCAAATTTTAATATATTAACTTTCATTAATGTAAATTCTTGAGCCCATGCTGTAATTTGCAATTGTGTACATAATGTAATAGATTATTATTAACACTTTATTACATTAACAACATATTTATACATGTTTTTATACAATAATAACATTGTATACATGAAACATTTTATACATATAGTACTTGAAATATTGTACTGTAATACATTATATATTGGTTATTAATATAATACACTGTGTGCACTTACTAGACTTTATTCAGCTATTGCTGAAGCATGCAGATGTGTGTTTTTTCTCTAAAAGAATTGGGAAATGCCACTCATTCACATTATATTGACCCTACCTGCAGCTCCTCCATTGTTATTTGAGGGTACAAATGATTATGTGGCTCTCTGAGAACACCATCTGATTCGTTAAAGTAGAAATAAATTACTTCTTCAGATGCCTTTTCTGTTGTCTTCCTGGTATAATTTTGTTTGGGTTGAGGGTCTGATGTTGTTAAAACCTTTAAGATTTTACTCCAGTCTTGCTAAAAAAATGTTGGTTGAGTCTGTCTTGCCACCTGGCTCCTACAGAAACGGATAACTTGGTTAAGGAATAAATCTTGTATTGCCTCATTGGTGTGGTTCCTGTGCTTTTTGTTTGTGTTGGCGTCTGTGTTCTGTAAGGTGGTTTTTCTGTATGCATTGGTATGCAGGCCTATGGCGGACTCCTCCGATCACATGTTCTTCAGTGATGATAGGATGGACAGCGAGATTTTTCCACTCATGCCCCAGCTTGACTATTTTTCAGACTGTGTCTAAGAATGTTCAAACATTAATTTAGGATCACACACACACACACACAGTAGTACTCATATGCAAACCAGAACACTGTGATATTGGCTCTCACTTAAGGTTCACTAAAGAAACTTCACTGTCTGTCTCCTGACACTGTCTGTGTCTGACTTCTATGACTCCAGGCCACTTGGCACATACAGCACAAGCTTACCACTGGGGCCTCCAGGCTTCTGAGGCACATATGACACAAGCTGACTCCCAGCCCCCTGGCATGTACAGTGTGAGCTGACCACTAGCCCCCTGGGCTTCTTAACACAGGGTGACCTCCAGGATCCTTGACATATTCAGAATGGACTGACCAGTAGGGTATTTTGGCCTCCACATCCTGGATGAGCTGACCGGTACAGCTGATCCTGAGGGCCTTCCCTCAATGAATTCAGCACAAGTAAAACACCTGGACCCCAAGATGTATGTATTTAAATCTTAGAACAATGTTTATAAGAATATAAAGAGTTGTGCTTTAAAGCCACCTGGTCCCTACACAGCCCAAGCCAAACACCAGGCTCACTGCTCTCTCAGCACATACTGATGAGCCAAGTTACAACACGAAAACCTCTCATAACAGTCTCCTTATCTAAAGAAATGTATTCAGGACCATAATCCAGTCCTGGACTTTTCAAACTAGTACTGTCTAATGGCCAATGATAATGCTGAGCTCAGCATGTTAGTCCATATTCTCCATGTTCATCTCTCCGTGCCAAATTTTATCATGTCACACTTGTTTACAGTGTTTTAAAAATGACATGTTACCTTAAAGAGCCATTTACACTGACAGATATTCACCAATAACAGGTCATCAACCTGCTGTACTGTTGGCTGCAAGTGTTTCTACTCAACTGAAGTATCGAGGGTTGGAGTCATTTGAACTCCACTGTCTGCACTCCCATTGGCTGTCAGTACATCACATCACTTCTCATTTGCATAACTCACCAACTGTCACTGGCAATGACTGACCTTTAGCCACTTTGCTGTTGGTGCAAACATGACTTAATATTTTAAATTTTGTTTTATTTTTGATAATATCACACTTCTCTTTCCAGTTGATAACACAATAACAAGATCTTCTTAATTCTCTGACAGTGAATAGAAATGTAAATTATTTTCCTCAATGCAATGCCAAACCAATGCAAGATGATATGGAAATCCCAAAGTCAAGAAGCACTTAATGCAACCAGTCTGATAACAGTGTCTGGTGGATTAGGGGATGTGAGTTAACCTGAAAAGAGTAGCATGTAGCATAAACACAAAGTATAAGTGAGACAGCAAGAGAAAGTTATCAAGCTGATGGTTGATCTTTGTTCCTAACATTGTCTCAGGGCACATGGACTGCAACAAAAGACATGAAAATGACAACAAGCTACATGGTCTATCGCAAATATCATTGTTGATAAATTTGAGAGCTAAGAGAACCCCAGAAATGAGCAACATGTCCATTTGGACTTTTGATAAATTTTTAAATTCCCAACTTCTATGTCATGTCCTAATTCTTTATGCAAAACCAATTTCCCTGAACACAGTGGAATCTCAGCACGACAGGTTAAAAATTAATGAGCCTGTCAGTGCATGAGCATTACATTACTGTTTAACCACGCACTTCGTTAAATATTCAACCTTAGGAAAGCAAACATTGGATCCCTGAACTTTTAGCTTCACCTCTCCCTGGTGTGTGTGTTTTATGTTTGTGTGTGTGTTTACTCACAATGTTTTAGCTTAATTAGGATTGTTCTGGAGGATTTCAGGAGGTGTGCTACATCAATGCACATTAGCTAATACATTGTCATCATTATTTTTACAGTTAACCTGCAAATTAGGTGGTGGTGTCTTAGTAGGCAACCTAATATAATGGGTGAATACATAACCAATTATATGTAATTGGATGATTATTATACAGTCTTCATCTTTAACCTTTCTGACATTGGCACCTCCATTATTGGACTGTGTGACTGGGTTTGTGGACCTGGGACAAAATACTTTTTTTTGTAGTTTGCAGTCAACAGATTACATTGTTTCTGTACTGCCAGCACTAAAAACATAAAGCGTAATTTAAAACTATTTTTATTGATTATGATTAGCATTGTCTGAACTCTTGGCACTTGATATCACAACTGCTAATAAAGGGCAGTGCAAGGGTGTTGTCACCTAATTCCTGTCACCTTTCTTGTGTGGAACACAAAATGTCATATTTAGCAAAAAATCTAAAAATGTCTCAAGATAAACACATAGGATTAGGTATGAAAGATAAACATGGTCATGATTCACTTTTATAATATGGGAGAGAGCAGCCTGAATGGAGGAGTGAGAAATGGAAAACCTGGAGTGGAACGGAGTGAATAAGAAATGCTTCTTTTGTGAAGATTCTGCTGCTCCACACCGTTCACATACTATATGCATGTTTATGTATTACAATGTTTAATGATGAACTGAATGCAGACAATAATACATTGTTATACCAATACAGTCCAGTACTGTGTGGTAGAACTATTTAATCTGTTAATCATGTTAATCTGTTCAAATAAAATCCAATATATATATATTTTATGAGACCCTCACTGGCTTCCAGAATCATTGTTGTAACACTGCAACAGCAAACTGATAAACATCCGGCTGCTTGTCTATGGAGCCGACTGCAACCCCTGTCAATCTCTCCTGGTCAACAAAAGATTTTAGTAATATCTATTGTCACTTTACAACTGTGTCCTATTTGCCGTATGGCCTAGCAGCAGTGAAAGATGAGCCAAACATGGTGGGTCTAATTCAGCATGTCCTCTCTCAGCAGGCCTCCATACACAACGCTAATAGGATGGGACCCATTGTCTGTGCGCCAGGACCACCATGCTTCTCTCCATCCACACAAACACAATAACCCTTGTCGGGCCTTGTCTCAGCAAGGGTCTTTTCAATCTTAGAACAACAGGGCTTAAGACATTGCAGGGTGTTCATGCATTGAGAAATAGCGTTGAGCTAGCATTAATACTCATACATGTACATACTGTGGTTATGCATTTGTATACATGTTAAAACTCAGGGAAACAGTTAATATTTTTATTTAAATAAATAAGCTCTGCAATACTAATGACAGCTAATTAGGTAATGCTACCATATTAGCATCCTAATATAGTTGCTAATATAGCTCACAAATGCCAGCAATACTGGGTTTCTGTGGAAAAGGTGTCTTAACACAAAACAGTAATTTTAAAAATTGTCTGCATTTGCTTTGGCATATCACACAATATTCCGGTATTAAAACAACTGATTTCCTTAGCTCACAGAAACATGTAGCAATAGGTTGAATACAGTAGCACCAAGACTGGCTATCACTTTACATGTATGTAACTGTTTTTTGTCCTCCCACATACAATATACTGGAAGTATAGACTTTAGTTTCAGGTGTGTGTCCCGAAGAACACACAACTACTGACCCCTCCAGATTTTCGACCAATCAAATGCCTACAAACCATCTCATATGGTGACATAGCTACAGGGAGACATAGAGTGAGCGTGAGAGAGGCATCTCTTGAAGAAATCTGAATCCAGAGTGGAAGATTAAAGCCGCCTGCTATCTCAGTGGCGCCGCTACTCAGAGAAATATCGTTCCTCAGCACGAATGTTTCCTTCGCAGAATCCAGTAGAGCTTTGCTATCTGATTGGGCATTCATTTTGTAATGGAACGTGAAGCCTTTGAAATGGCCTGATGTTGTATTAACAGCTATAAACTGTTCTCTCTGTCACTGTAACACTTTAGAGTTTTCTGATGCAACTGTGCCTGGGCCTATTTCTATTTATTGAAATTTCTATTGTTTTTCTAGTCTGTAGTTCTATCAATCATTTAAACACTATAAACCACCCAGCAATACCCTAACAATCATGCAGAACAATCTAGTGACCACATAGTAATATATGAAGAACCACTTTAAATAGTGTAATATACCTTCATATATCTACATATATCTATATATGTCTACATAGCAACCATCCATATTAACCTAGAATTGAGACATGTCTATGCTCCACTTAGTTTTACTAATACATTATACAGATATAGTTCTTCTAGCCAGTAGGTCAGTGTGTGAGAGAGTATGTGAGAAAGCACACAGTAGTGTCTATGCAAATGTGCATATCGTTTGTATGACAGATGGACATGTGCTCGGCCCTTTTGCTGATTGATAACTGAAGCCACATCCCCTCTGAACTGAATACCATTGTAACCTTTAACCCCAAGGTCACCCTCACAAGTGAACCTCATGCATTCATTCAGCCTGTCAGCAATGAAACTAACCACTACAAGTTAAAGCCAACAAGAAAAAACTTTGTCTTATTTAAAATTCATGGTCAGTGGGGCCACAAAACATACATTTAACGTGCACTGTTGTATAGCAATAACCATATAACCAAAAGACAGTGATTAAACAAGCCCAGAGTAAAAATATCATGAAAATGGTTGTGGAGGCGCAGTAATTCTACTGACAGGGACATGTGGATCTGTTCTAGTCCCAGGGCGGGACTCTGACAGTCTAAGTATACACTAAAGCAGGTGTATCAGAGTCATAACAAACCCACTAATCCTTGTGAAGCAACAGTGCCACAGGAGAGAATTCCTGGAGAATGATCGTTTAGAAAGAGAGGATAGTTTTGGGTAATTGCATGGTGTGTCTCATAGCCCATCCCTATTTTACAGACTTAAAATATTACCACAATTTACATCCCCTCAGGAAGAGAAAGCTTGCTTAATGCATTTCTCTCATGATGATTGTTATTTAAAGGGTTTATCTGTATTATTTTGTGTTTCAAAATAATATACTAACTATAGACTCTATAGTTTAAATTATTTCATGCCACTTTATATTATGTGTCTAACTTTAACATACTTACATAAAATAAATACATAACACAATGTGCCTGATGTGTACATTCGCTACAGAAAATTGTATTTGTGCATTATTATTTATAGGTAAAGTTTCCGCATGTAATTACATCCCTGACCTTGTTCGAATACAATACATACTATAATACTACATGACAGCTTTCAGTGTGGGTAAATTTTCAGTGAATAGCAGCTTAAATTTTATTTTTAATTATACAAAACAATAATAAGCTTTTGACTTTGAATCTAGTGTAAAAGTAATATGGACTAATTTTATGCTGTTCTTCATTGTAGGTAAACAAAAGTCATGGAGAAAAGCCATGTTGGTTTAGAAGAACACATACTGTAAAATAAATATATTTGAGACACCATGGTTTTTCAGATTGGCACACCAGCAAAACCTATCTACCGCCTATTCAAAAAGGGCAATAATTAGAAAGAAAAGGTTTAGAATCAGTTAAAGCACATTATAAAGTCCCTTGAGAACACAATAGCCTGTCTGAGGCCCCTCCCAAAGACTGAGAGGTTCGACAGAAACATTACAGCAGTTTGATAAACCCAACATAGGCCTTAAACTATAACTACAGCAGTACAATTAGTTTATATAAACATTCATCGAGTTGTGGCTGTTAACCTTTAACAGCTTTCATATCTTGATTTGACCACAGCTCTTCTGGCTTCACTGTCCATCTGTTCAACCACACACTGTCCAGGAGAGGCTTGGCATACAGAAGAGTGTGTAAAGCTGACACTGAGGAAGAGAGTTTGGTATTTGGGCAGGCATTTCGTCTTGTTAATTCTGCAGATGGACAGGGGTGAAGATTTGCCCCGTGGAAAAGTGCTCTCACTAGCTCCTGGACTGGATAAAGCCGCTGTTGGAGAGTCAGTCTCAGGCGGGCAGAGGGCCAGACATAATAGACAGACAGGCAGGCAGGCAGACGGACAGACAGGCCAAGATATCGCCTGCAGTTATTCAGAACCCTGCAGTCTGGCAGGATTGAATATGACTGGAGGCGAGAAGCAGAGTTAGGCTTGCTGAGGCAAGAGTAATGCACACACACACACACCTTCTCAAGGCTTTTACTGTGTACGCTCCCTTCCTCTCTCTCTCTCTCACTTATTCAATCACTGACTATCTCTCTTGTCTTGATTGTGATGATCAGTTATGCAGAGCGTTTGCAGTTTCCCCCACGGACTCCAGAGGTTCTCATGTCAAATCACTTAGACTGCTGAAAAATCAGGCAGGGTGGAAGCCAGAGTGATCAGACACTCTCTACAGATTTTAAGGAATTTAATGATTCCAGTTCCCTAAATACTTAAATACTTAAATGTGGTTAATAATCAGAGATAATATTAAGTAAGCCATGTAGGTTAAGTAAGCCAGTGTAGTTTAATAATACTATTAATGATGTTAATTATTAAAATAAATATAAAAAAACTACAAAATATAAAATACTACTATAATACTACATGCTTGTTATTAAACATTTGAACATTTAATAGTAATTATATTGATGAAGTCTCATAAGTCACATAATACAGCAACACAGATGAGTCATAGATGAGATGTTTATTATTTCAGCAATGAAATTAAGTGGCAAATTTGGTCTTCTGCATTCCAGATGTTTCTTCTAAGAAAAAGACCCAAAAATCTGTTAAATGTTTCCATTAGTATTTCAGAGTACATTATTAGTTTGAGAAAATGAACTCAAACATTTCTAATAAAATGTATCCATATCCAAACATCTGAGACAAAAGTGATACATCATGTTTAAATGAAACATGACTGAGATATACATTTCCAGAACCATTAAGAAAACCAAATGTCATGAAAATTATTCAGCTGCATCTTTAAAAAAACTAGTTCTGAATATTCTGAATATGAATAAATGACTGTGGATTGCCAACCCAAATCTGCACCAGAATGTTCCCTCAGTTGCTCCCTCAGAGACGTTGAACCATAATTGGGGTAGAATAAGAATTAAAGTGAGGGGTGAAAGCTCACAAGTGTGAGAGGAAAAATGTCTTCCTCCGCCCATAGACACAAACATACTCATGCACAAACATACACTTGAAACTGCAGCTCTGGAACTGTAATATCAGTCCCAGATCTACTGCACAACAAGGTGAACTAAATTAATACCTCTGTTTTACAGGCTAGTTCCTCCCACAGTAAAGTAAAGAAAATAGTCAATATGGAAGGTGTAGTTTAAAAATTGGGTTATGAAAAATTTGTGATGAGGAATGTTTATAATGAAATCCTGTATTAAAGTCTATTAATATCTGACTTTTGCTTGTAGACTGTGATATTTTGGCAAATATTTATGCAGTTTGAGACATTGTTAACATTTCTTTTGAAATTGGTGACGTGAGATTGCTAGGGTCTCTGTCTCAGGAGAAACAGACAGTAATTATCTGTTGATTGGACCAACCGTTCATAAACTTCTTAAGCATATTGTCATGAGAGTTAAAGATGAGCAATTTTCTGTATCTGACATTCTATGGCTAATGAAGAATTAGGGAATTTTTGCCTCTTTCATCATCATCCAAACCAAAATGTTAACGTCTCAAGCATTACTAATAACAATAAATGTAAAGCATTTGACAAGGTTTGACCTCCCCGGACATTCACATAGGATGTATTTAATGAGAAAAAACACTTTCACTGTTGTCATGAAAGACTTGGATCATAACAAATCTGCTGAAAACTAAATACATCCCTCCTTTAAGTGTGTGTGTGTGTGTGTGTTTGGAAACCACAGGTCAGTTTGGAGCTTGAAAGCAACTGGTGAACGTCCAATATAACCATTTAAACCATAATGATCTGAGCCTCTGTTTCTCTTTGACATTGTGCCATGTTGACTCACAGAGCGAGTGTTAGGGTCTCTGATGCTCTAGTTGTTTACCTACTGGAATTTTTTATCTCCCTGCATTAGGTGTAAAACATTGCCATAACAATTATTTGCTCATTCCAGACTTGTCTAAGTAATATTAAAAGCCTGGGAGAGTGTGAACGAGAACACAACCTATACTATCACTAAAAACTTTCACAGTTTACTAAAAAGATGTGGTGTTTAAGTTAATTTTGGCAGTGAAAAGAAATGTTTTTCATACCTTTAGGCCATTTGAAGTTGTGTGGTTTACCCAAAGCTTCATGTTGGTGATTTTTATTTTAACAGCTAATTTGAACAACATTCAGCGCAAAGACCTATGAACCCCCCGCTGACTCTGTTTGACATGGGGAAAATATAACAGGCCAATTTCTTCACCAAATCAATCCAATCAATCTAATCTTTTTTCATGTTGGGAAAAACTCGCGTAATCTCATCGTCTATTTGGCCCACACTACCTCACACCTGTTGCTTTCTCTTTCCCTTCTTTTTTACTTTTTTGATTTGGAGCATCCAAAAAGCAAGAAACGCTGTCCTGGGGAACAGGAGGGCTAAAGAAAATCAAAGGAAAATAGGCAGAGTGTTTATTGGGAAGGGGGAGATGGGGTGGTTTGGCTGGCATGGATGGATTCTGAATATTCAAACGAAACAGAGGGACCCCCTCCTCACACTCCTGCAAATATTGTCTTATCCATTAGTGGGAGCACAGGAAGAAAAGAGTAATCTGTCATTGTAAAGCTCATGAGGGAGAAGTCAGGAGAGGAATTCTATTCAGAACCTTTTCTCCAGGGCCCAGCAGACAGGGCCATTTGTTTGGACCTATTCAGACGCCGTAGAGCGTAGCAACAAAGAGCGCTTTCAGAGCACCTCACTGTAAAAGCATGTGAAAGAGAAAAAGCAGAGCAAAGAGAAGAGAGAAAAAAGGAAGAAAACAACTTACTTAGACAGGAAGGACTTGTTAAATTTAGATATGTTTATACAGACCTTTGCTTGCGTGTTTGTTGTTCCTCGTGTGGAACACAGAAATGTTAGCGGTGAAACAAATGGAGTCTAACAGTATTGAGGCTCGAAGGAGAATGTTACCCAACACCCGCCGTCAAAACTGACACCGCGTTGGCTTGCAGTTAACTAAACCATGGTCTGAGACACCAGCGAGCGGCGTCAGCATAAATCCTACCTGACATGATCTAGGAGAGATGCTAACCTATGTGTTTATGTATTTGCTCAAATGATTATTGCTTTAGCAGCTCACCTCTGCAAAGTGGATTAACTCGCCTTGCTGTGGGACGTGCAACTCTTCCCAAAACACATCCAGGGTGAGAGAATGTGAGCGTTGCATGGCTCAATACAACTCAATCAATCAGTAAGCCGGGCTGCTTCCTGTTGAATGTCTTTGCTCAAACTAAGGTTGATCCAAAGGAACCCAAATTACCCAAAAATGATTTATGTTGTTTCAAACATGTTAAACTTTCTTGGTTATCTATGGAACATAAAAGGAGATGCTTTAGAATTTGCATCCCTTTTTCATACAATAAGTTATTGTGACAAGGCAAAAAACAGGCAAAAACATAATAGTTGTACAGTCTGGACTACTAAATTTGTTCTGTTACGAGTGGGTTTTCAGATGGGCATGACGAACTGACGAGCGGCTACACTGATAGTCAACACTAAACACGTAACACATTATAAATACAACAATAAACACAGAATCACACATAACAATAACAAACACAGGCGACATGACGGAAACAATCGCGGCTGGTGCTTTAACATGTTTAAACATCTTTAATGACAACACACTCGCGTCATGCCCCAGGTCGCTACACTGCCCCCCCTTACAAGGGTTAGTGTCCACACAACCCTCCAGTGCCCATCACAAAGTCCAAGAGAAGCCCAAGTCTGGTGACGCACCCGTTGTGATCGCCGGGGAGCCCAATTCCCAGCATCGGACTCGCCACTGAGGCCGACCCCGACTGGCATCCGGACCCGGCCGACCACGTTCCGCATTCTTCTCCCAGACCCGGGGGCAGGTCCGTCACGTACCCGGCCAAACCACGGCCTTGACGACGACGCTGCACCGTCTCGAAGCTGCCGAAGTGCTCGGTCCCATCGACTCCTTGGACTCAGCGAAGGACCCCCAGTCACACCTCCGTCGGCGGCAACACCATCGCACCCTGCAGAGGCTCCTGCAGCGACCCCCGGCCATACTTCCATCGGCGGCAACACCATCGCACCCTGCAGAGGCTCCCGCGGCGTCCTATCCGGCGACGATGCACCGCCACACTCGCTTCCTGCATAGCCCCGCCAGTCTGTCGCTCCATCTTGCGCGTCTCACTGCACGCGCATCCCACTTCTGACACCAATGTAATGACCCGCGGCTGTTTTCAGATGGGCATGATGAACTGACGAGCGGCTACACTGGCCGCGAGTATGTCGCCTACGTGAACACTCGTGCCCCATACACAGCACGGCCCCGAGTGTCACAGGATCACCACACTCACGATTACCCGTCATGCCCCAGGTCGCTACAATACAGAATTTAAATTTTAAATTAAATTTTTCCTTTAAAATAAGAAAATAGATTTAAAATAGAATTTTCTTTGAATCCAGTATTTTTATTTTATTCTCTCTCACATGTCTCACGGCCCAACTGCTTTGTTGAGTGGGTCTAACCAAAAAGCAGCACTCTCATAAAGATTACTTTTCTTGGAGTGGGGGCGATGGAAAGTAGGACAGGTTTTCTTCATGATATGCAACGTGTCAAACGTATTACGACTCATCATGCAAATATGGAACTTTCTGGTAATTAAAAGTCAGTCTTTCAGATGTTAGCGGAGGAATAGCTGTAGGTGCACAAGCTTTCATCTGTACATCTGTATGTTTGGGTCTCAAATAGATCGATGGATCGGGGGCTGGTGATGAAAACAGAATGCCTGGTCTGCTTTTTTTCCACTGCTGCCAGCTGCATTATACTGTGGATGGAGTGTGGCTTGACCAAAATAAACCGGCCTGATCCTGCAGACATGGAAAGAAAGCAAAGGAAAGAGAAAAATAGATGTTTTTTTAATGGCTCCTGTTCAGGCAGCCTTATAATCACATTACTCATTTCTATTTTATTGACAGATGCAGCTTCTAAGGTCGAAGAGAATACAGATTGTTTTTCAAACCTCTACGAATGATTGAGGACCAGAACTGCTTGAAATATAGCATAGATGGTGTTATTATACTTGGAACGTTCTCTCATGATGCTGTATATGGGTGGAAGATGTTTCAACTGAAAGAATACCATCAAAAAATAAAGACTCTGATGTGAAAATACCAAAGCCATTATATGGAATCATATGCTTCAGTTATGTTTAGTTAAAATGTCAGTAAACTTTTTTTAAACAAGTTTTTTTTAATTACAGGTTAGCTATTACATATATATATATATATATATATATATATATAATAGCTAACCTGTATATATATATGTGGATATATGGCAAGCCACCTTTATTTAAGCCACGCAAATTGCTTAATTACACGCAAACAGAAACAGATGCTGAACACTGACACAAAGCACATTAGGGAAACACTGACAACAAAGCTTTGTGTGTCGTGTAGACAGACTGAATTTCATATTTGTGGACAACTTATTCTTTCAAAAAACCCAGTAATGTTAAGATATTCATCACTCAAGCAGACAGAAAGCTTTAATGGTAGAAAGATTAAAAATCACAAGTACGCATATAAAATCTTTGTGATACTGCTATGTCAAGTTAACTTGTAAAGAATAAACAAATACCTAAAGAGGATATAAAGGTAACAAAACATACACATGTTAATAATATACATACACAACATAAACATTTACAATATAAAGATACTCAGTCCACTTAAATAAACTACAGTGTAAAAACCTGTGCAGATAATTTGAAGATTAATTCAAAGTGTTTAGACTCAACTGCTCAAATTTATAAAGCTCTAAACAATAAAGCAGCTAAAGGCAATTGTCTAACTGTTAACTGTTAACCATTGTGAATTTACACTTGGAAATAGACTCAGCCAACCCTTCTTACAATAAGTGCCACTGGACTTAACCGAAGCAACTACCCAGTTTCATCGAAAGTGATAAAATACCAGCAATGCACTGTGCCTGCCAACAGAAGCCAGTGCAATAAATTTGTTATTTCTCTCCAGGTTAAGTGACCAATCCCTGGCAAGCTGAGCAGTCATATTTGTAATATTTACTCAAACCTTGACAGCAAGCATATTTCAGAGTGCTGAATTCATGTGGTGACTAATGTTTGGTCATCTAACAGCCATCCCTTTAGCTGTTACAGCGACCACTGAGAAAGGGGAAGAAAACACAAGAGCCAACTTCCATTAATGTTTTTCTACTTGGGGGAAAAGCTCAGCCAAACCTGAGAACACCTCCTTAACCCAACTTCCAGCTACTACTGCCAGTACTTAGACTAACAAACACTCTACTGCTGTTTCCTTTTGGTGGCCCCTCCCTCAGAAAAAGCCAGAGCTGGTATCAAATCCATTAATGGCTTCTTGTAGAGTGCACTCTATTATGACCCCTGAAAGAGTGAAACAACATTCTTTGTGTTTGCCTTAGTTTTAATGGAGCCTCAGGGTATGGGAGGTAGAGATAATGAAACTAGGCTTGATGTTTAAAACTGTCAGTTAAACAGGACAGGTGCACAGTCATGATCAACATTGTAACCCTAGGCAATGCAGACCTGCTGAAGGTAAGTGAAGGTTTATGAACACAAGCAGACAGCTTGCTTGATCTTCTTGTTGAGTGTGTGTCTGTGTAACCCTTCCTTTCATGTGCTAAACAGCTGTAGTACTATTGCTCAAACTTAGGGTTAGATATTCTTAAATAAATCCCTGTTCTGGTTTTGCTGTTGCTATTTGTCTTCAAAATCGTATATATGGACAACAAAATTGATGGGTGAAAACATCAGAAAACAGAAACTTGTGATTTTAAAAAAGGGGAGAGTTTTCTGACCTGCGTTAATACTAACCACTTAGCAATCACCCAGAACACCTGGGTACAACCACCTTGAAAACCACTTTGGGACGACCCCAGTTACCACCCAGAGATTATATAGAGATAGGAAGACTATTTAAAAAAACAGCCAGAACACAGCCACATGATCTAGCACCAACTCACAACAGTGGTGGTGACTTTTGCACAGACCAGTAGCATTGTAAAAATGTAGTTTAACCATTCAACCGTTTATATAGCACCTAAATGAGCTTGTTGTGCTGCCAGTTTTTTCCATGTGCTCATCTGCCCAACTGTCTGTTCTATTGCTAGCCTGCAGGAGTGAGTGTATATCTGTTTCCAAACAGGACCTTCCCTCCAGGCATGAATGAATTATGTCTGACATGATGCAGGAAGTTCCATTGGCAGCAGATACTTTACAAACACTCAAGCATACACTCAGCATTACCACCACACTCCAAATTTTCCAAACTCAGTGCGTCAAATCTTGGCAGAGCATAACAAAGCAAGAGCTTGACTTATCATTAATCTGCACACGTTTACAAAAAGTGACCTAGTTGTTGCTGGACTGATCGCATTTTTTGATATCTCGGTGGATTAGCTATGCTTAGCTAATTTGACACATGACAACACAGGCAAAACAGGAAATGTTGTATGTCAGTTCATTATTTGTCAGAAATGTGACGCCTGTGCCAAGAACATAAGATTTTATGACTTACAGGCAGAAAACAAGAAGGTAAACTTTTTAACATCTCTGTTAAGCCTGACTGACAGGGGGTGCTGTCATCCTCTGTGTATAGCGCCATATTAGAGTTAAATTCCTCTGACATAATTGATGTGTAGTTACTATTGAGAGAGTGGATTTAATCAAAGGAAATCTCTAGCTGTTACCAGCACTGTTACCATAGAGGTCAAAAAGACAAAGGCAGCCAGGGAAAATTAACACACAACTGGCCACTCACATATGTTCACTAATCTGAAAGGGAGGGAAAAAGCTGCATAATTGTATAGAATGTAATCCAAGCAACTCCACATCCTTTAAAGAGTATATCCTGTGTTGTCAGAAGGGTTTTTTGTGTGCACCCTAGAACAAATAGCAGGAACTGGGCCTACAGACAGGGAGCAGAACAGGGGTTAAATAGACTTTCTATGTAGTATTATATGCAGATATAGCTTGTAAATTACTTCCAGAAATTGTGAAAGGTGTTAAATCCTCTCTAACATGTATCAGCTGTTCAAGGAACTGTTGCACAGGTGGGCCAAAAGCTTTAAAGCCTTCAGGATTGTGTCTGTCTGTGGACATTAAATTATGTTTTAATATTTATTTTTATTATCTCCAACATGACTAACACAAACAGGGTACAAATTGGTAAATTTAAAATTCATCATTACTGTGTTTTCTCTATTTTTGTTTCTCAGAAAAATGTTTGGCCTGGGAGAACCAGTGAATGAAGCTTATGTCATTATGTCACTTTTCTACACTTTTTACGGACGGGACAAAGTGGATTCATCATTCCGACTGACTCACTGCTTGCTGTTTTTTTGTTTTTTTCCTCCGAGGATTCTTCGCTGGGCCCCAACGAGACTGTTAAGGACTAAGGTTAAAAGTGTTCTTTCCTTTTTTTCTTTTCAGTGGGAGGGATTGTTTTTTTTCCTTTCAAGAGAAGCAAATTGGGGAAATTAAATCTTAAATTATTGTTACGCCTTGGTATTTGTGTCTTTAAATTTTATTTCTGGGTAAAATAACAGGGATCAAAATATCTAATACAATTATCTTATCTGAAGAGAAAACACCGGCCAATTCAACACTCAACTGCCGGGAACCTAGGATTTTGTTAGTTTATTTATTATTTTTCAACTGTTGTGTTAAAAAAAGGGTTACATGTTACATGTTACAAAGGGTTACAAGGGTACATGTTCAAAATTTCTGTGCTATCATCTCAACCTCAGTACAATTCCAGTTCCCCTTCCAAACTCGAATGAAACAGTATTAATATTTTTGCTTTATAGTGCGTCTGGCTTGCTAACTGGAAGGCCAAACTAAATAAAATGTAATTGCAAGCTTCAAAAACGAGAGCTATAATGTTGTAGAACACTTTTTTTGTTTTTCTTGGCAGTAAAGTTTATATTTTGATTTAAGTTTTAATAGTAATAAAGTGTGGTTAACTACCAGCTCTGTTGAATCTGACCCATGTTCCCAAAGCCTCTTAGCGGAGAAGCTAAAATAAGTCATGGGTTGTTAAGACTGTGGAGGCTGCCATTATGTGGTTTGATAGATCCTGTTGATGCTAAATTTAAGCACCAATGTAGTATCTCATCTGTCTGTGGCCATGAGACAACAGCCTGCTCCAAATGTGGCTAGACAACAGTTTTTTTATTTCCTATTTACAATCTGGCTGAGGATAACCTCATTTAAGTAGCACACCAATAAGCTGAACCAAAGATCAGACATTACCTCTGTTCATCACCTGCTTTAATTTAAGCTTTGACAAAACGTACATACATTGCAAAACAATACATACATGCTTTAATTAAAAAATAAGATAAAAGTAACTTATTAAAAGAAGAAATCTTTTTCAGCTTTAACTTTTTGAGGTTTTGATAGAAAGGTTTGTAAAAATATATGCCTGTAGTCACAGCCAATGTATGAGGTGTTTAAAATCTCACTGCCTGAATGAGGGCTCCATAAAATGCAATTAAAACATGTCACATAGGGCCAATAGATTTAGGATAACAGTTACTTTTAAGTTCTCCTGGGAAGTTTGTATTTTGATTTTGGTTGGTATCACATGTGTTGTGAAATCATGTATTTTACTCTCTTTCACTGGAAAAAAAAAACAAGGACAACACAAAAGCTAATTCACAGTGTACAATGGAAGCTAATGCACAATGCACAATGTAAAAGGAAATACAATTTTGCTAGCCTGTCACGTCATATACAGTTTGATGAAAAACCTCACCGCTCTTCTTGATCAAGGCAACATGTCAAAGCAAAACTATGATTTGCTACTTCTAGTCAGTACAAGGTCATATTAATAATTTAAAAGCAGGGAATCATCTCATTCTAGAATTTAATTGGACAAAAGTCTGTATACGCCTACATGTCTAATTAACTGCAAGAGAAACAGAAATGTGTCTAAAAATTTGTTTTATCCATGTCCAATTTTTCTAGGTATATTTGGTATATTAAATGACCTCCAACCCAAAACACATCCTCTTTGAAAAAGTGTTTAATTCTGCAATAAGAGAAACAGCCCAGCACCCCGGGGCAAAATGGAAAAGTTGTTGCTTGAATTGACTGTTGTTTTTGAGCAGTTGCCACTTATTTGCCATCTGGGTCTCATTGTGGTGAATGTAACAGAAGCTGTTTAGGGCTGGGCTGGTGTGAGTGAGTGTGTGTGAGGTAGATGGGGACACAGGGGTTAAGACCACATGCAGCATCTTAATAGCTGACTGTGAGAGACGCAGTATTAGGTGTTAAATGAAAGGTCAGCCTATTGTTGTTAGTGAAAGGTTGCGCATACACCCGCCTGCTAATGCGTTACTCAGTGATTAGTTTGGGATAAGCTCGTTTCAGATGGAATATGTTATGGACAAGTTATTCTAAAAATTAGTGGCCGTTTGTTTCTGATTATGTTACTGTTGTGATTACAGTTTTAGAGCTCATTAAACATGACTCTGTTACATGGTGTTGCTAGGGGATTATATAAACATAATATGGTTTGTATTGGCATTGCAATATTATTGGTTTACCAATAATTACCTGTTGTTAACCTAATAACCTAAAAAAATTACACGGAAATTACATGTTTTGTCAGATATGGTAACCTATACCCGAAGTTTGACCTCTGCAATTAACCCATCACTGGTGAGTAGTGAACAAACACATACCTGGAGCAGTGGGCAGCTATCACTGCAGCGCCAGGGAGCAATCATGGGTTAGGTGACTTGCTCAAGGGCACTACAGTTGCTACCTGCCAGCACTCTGAATACAAGCTGACTCACTAACCACTAGGCCACAACTGCCACTAAATGAGTTAAATATGGATCATGGTTTAATAACTGCATTTGTTTTTCCATTTTCCGTCTCCTGGTTTTTGTGGCCAGAGGAAAATTGTATTGCCCAGAAAAAGAAAATTTCTCAATTGTTGTTCTAAGTTGTATCTATAAACTATCAACTTGTCTAGACGTTTCTCATAAATTTAGACAATAAAACAATTATTGATTAACAATAACAGTTTAGAGCTATGGAATTAATGTGAGTTGAACAGCCCAGATAATTTCCCTTATGTTAAAATAAAAATATATTTTGAAACAGAATCTACAACCTCCATTAGCTATTTTGTAATCTTTCCACACACTAATCAATAGATTCCTTTCACCTCATCCAAGACACACACACACGCCTCCATTTGAGAGAGAGGGAGATAGATGGAGAACCCTGGGGTATTAGGCAGATAATGCATTATTGAAGAGTGCATCTTGCCAAGCAGACTCTGTTTTAAAATTGTGTTCTGCGCTGCAGCAGCCAGAGAGAGTCAAGCACACAAAAACACTGACCACAGCTAGATTTTCCAGCTTTCAGCTACTTTACAAACCAAGGTAAAACATCACCTGCAACTCAACATGATGATACACACAGGTGCTCTTCTGTTTCTCTTTGTTATCTGTAAGTCAATAACAAACTAACACTGTTTTCAATTATTTTGAAAAACCATAAATAGTGTATGGAATTATGGATTTGAATTTTATGGTTAACATTGCAGAACAATGTCAAAAATCAACCTTTGATACGAAGTGAAGCATGTTCATAAATACAAAGATAAATATACAAATGTTATATTCAATAAGGACAAGACCTTGAGGAGTGTGTGCAGTTTGTTTGTGTGTAGGCCATTATTTTTCATATGTAGTTGTTTTGAGTACAACGTTTCTGTTTTGATTTAAATTGTTTTGTGATTGGATGAGGAAAACTACGCTCTGATATAATCATGTGACCACATTACCTTAGTAGTATGGCTAATCTGTTTCCCAGACGAAAGGCCACTGACCTACTCCAATATCAATTAACCACTGTGCTAATATAATTGATAATTATGCTTGAAACATCACGTTTGTGGTTAGATTAATATCCAAGTATATTCTGGGGAAACCTTTCTATAACATAAACCGTTATGTTATCAAATACTGTATCAAACTTAACTTAACAGTTAACAAAACAGTTATAGAGACTTCAGGCTTTTTTGGGCTGATAACATCAAGTGGTGTTTGCCCAGGCAAAACCTTGCCACAATTTTCTTCTAGTTCTTTGTTGGACTGATTAATGTAATTTTTTTTGCTTTATAAAAGCATGTTGTTACATTAACCACGTTTTCTTGTGAAAGTAAATTTTTGCTCCAGGCTAATGTATTGTACATGCAAAGCCTTGATAATACAGAACTTCATTGCCATAATAAATAATCAGCTGCTCTATTCAATTCTTAATACTTTCTAAAATGTTAAAATGCAAACATCACAATGTGCTCCCAAGAATAAATAATTGATGTGATCCATTTTTCCAGTCTCTAATGCAAAAATCCATGAAATAATTAGGAATGTTATCTGTTTAGTATTTAATTAGCATGTAATTAGTTCTAGTTTATATTTGAATGATGCATTTGGCTTATGTTTAGTGGTGGTTTATATGTTTGTGTGTATGTATGTATGTTTGTCTTGGCAACATTAATGACTATACATACTAATTTTTCAGCCACTTCTTTATTAAGATGCAAAGAGAAGAATAATTGGAAACATTTTCAGAACAAAATGCCTTCTTCAGGTAAAAGTCAGTGTTTAGTGTGATCACTCTTGGTACTAAGAACATCTTAAACTCTTTTGAAGGACTGTCCTGAAGTCATTACATAGCCAGGCCTCACTCCCTTATTTGAAACCTTACATAGTAAATATTTGCCACTTTAGCCTATTGAAACTATTTTCTCATTCTATTCTACATACAAATAATATTCTGCAGTGATCTGATTACATTAATTAACAATAATTATATATGGTCATTACACCATTACCTAAACACCATTTCTTAAAAATTGAATGTTATTGTTTTTTGTTTGAATGGATGATTAGATTTTTATGGATGGGCAGAAATGTAAAAAATATTAAAAGTTGCAGAATAATGTTGTAAGTATGTCTGTCCTTGGAGACTTTTTTCCCAACAGGGCCTATTTGATTCAAATAAATGTTTTATTCTATTTTAACAGGTATGTACATTCATTTATTTCTGTCACAATTAATATCCGGGGCTCTTTTCACTGGTATCAAACAGGCCGCTACAACCAGAATAAATTTCAAGCTTCATCTCTGTCTGTCACATCACGTCAAGACTTGCTCTTACATATGTTTCAGAGCTTTGGCTCGTTGTCACATTGAATATTTATAGCAAGTTTTGAAAAAAGAACAGAAAAAGCCTTGATGAAGATCCTCTAAATAATACAAACATGTACGAATGTTATTCTGTTTATTAGCCTAGCGTTAGAGCAGCCGGTTATGACAGTGTGGCAATCTACATGTCAATTTCTCTTAATTGGCCAACCTGTGTGAGTTTGACATGCCTGTTGACAGCTTTTGGCAGCAAAGCCCTAGATCTGCAATATGACATTCTGCCGTTGTTAGGCGATGTTCCATTTGTTTTCTCTGCAAAAAGCCCTTCATGTTGATTTTTAAAGGATCTGATCCATAATAAGGAAACTTGGAGCAGGGATTTTTCTTGCGTAGGAAGGCCTGTGTTTTTCCTTGCTAAAAGCTGACACCCTGAACAGTAACACAGAAAGAAAAAATCAAAACACACATATATCAAGACTTTCAGTCTAATTAGAAAAGGCAGGTTATTTGCTGTGAGGCATACAATGAATGCATTAAAATACAGCAAAGACAACACTCCTGTAATTACATTGCCAAAGGGCCTACAGTTACATTTCGCTTTACATGACATTATGAAACAGCTTACATAGACAGTACATCTGCTTTAATTGCATTTCTGGGCTTGTACAGTCCAATCAAAAGCAATGCAATATGATATTTTCTGCAAAAATTTGTGAATGCCATTTTCAAAAGGAATAGAAATAAACTTTCACAGACAAAAAGAGATTTGGTGAACTGGTGAATGGTGCTTGCTCAGGCATGATGCTGGGAGCTGAGAATGGTTAGCAGGGAATTGCTAAGGTGCTTTAAGCAGTGGTTGGCATTTTGCTAATCAGTGGCTACTTAGGTTCTTTTAACAATTAAAAAAAAAACATTTCTTACTACATATTTTTCATTATATAGCGCTAGAGAAATGTATACAATGACCATGATTTAATAATAATTGCGGGTCTATACAAACAGTGCAATTAATTTAAACTGAAAAGATATTGTGTTAAAACAACTGTCTGGCCATTTATCACATGACAAGTTGGATAAATTAAAATTCTGTGGTCTGGCCCAGGCCCAGAATTCTCCCAGTGGTCCATGAAGACAGCCCACCACACCCTGTTGAGTTGTATTCAATGAGACGGTGAATCTTACTGATGGCCCTGCCAAGTGTGCTGGACAGGAAATGGTTTGTTCAGTAGTGTAGCTCCACACCCTCCTCAACACCAGACAACTGCATAACACAATAGAAGCCCATGCTACTGACCTATAACAGCTAGTCATTTCAGAATTATGTTGACACATCTCAGCAAATGTTTTTTGTTCAGCATTTTATATGATCTCAGATATTATCTCAGTAGATTTGTTGGGAATTCCTATTTGATTTTGTTTGGACACTTTTGTTGGTTTCAAATTATATCCTATTTAAAGTGGAAAGTTATGCATTAGCAGTCCTGTCGGATTCTTTTGTATTTATATTTGATTTTTTTTGTTCTATGAAAAAAAACATTTAGGACATTTTTAGCTAATTTCTTTTTTTATATAAGATGAGTAAGGACAACATGAGCATGAGTAGGTTACGTCAAGGTAAGCGATTTTAAAGGTCTTTGGAAAATCAACAATTACAAATTCATTCTTTTTTTAAATGTGTGAATCATCGGTTTTAAGATGAGCATTCTGTCTTCAGCCTTGACTCCAATCTGGTGTTTATATCAAGATTTATATCAACTAGCACCAGTCAGCTAGTCTCCTTCAGAATGAACTAAATCTACTCTAAACATAAATATACCTGCAGTTCTGCCAGGTCTCTGCACCATCTTTGCACCTAAAACCATTTTTGCCATGTGATTTACACTGCTCAGGTTTGTCTTCCACTGGATTTTGACACAATGCAGATTAAATGTGTTTACGCACCATTTCCATTCAATGGAGACAGTGAGAGGAAGGAGGTGTGAGAAGAAGTGGTCAGGACAGAGGATGAGCCTCCATTTAGTGATTATGACGCCACAAGTAAGATAAAGTTTTTGACCGAACATCACTCCAGGAGACGAGACATAATAGCGGAACACCCTTGAGAAGTGTAATCTACAATGCAACATAATCTTAAGCGTAACTGCTATATACCTGTCAAACCTTTTAGTTTTGCTTAAACAGTTCAGTAGTATATCAGTAGTAAACTTTAGCACATTGTCCTAGATGCAAAACTTTCAAGCTTAAAGCTTGTTGTTTCTGTACACTCTAAAGCAAAATACTGATAAGCAAGCACAGATAATCAGAATATAATGTGTGCTAAACAAAGCACACAGTTTTGTCAAGCAGGATTTTGGAGCAACCCAGTTAAACAGGACTGAAGTAAAAATAAAGAACAAAATGTCACTCACTGCATTCAAGATTGCCAACTATCAGTAATTTGTTAGAATTCATCATTTTATCTTAATTCCAGCAGGTTGACTGGTGGGTACAGTCCAAAATTTTACAGCCTGTGTGCTGCTATCCTTGCTCATGAGCATGAAATATTCATGAAATATTTTTAACCAATCAAAATGAAGGGTTAGTTCATTACCAATAAAAGGGTTTATTTTTGCTGGCTTATTGTACCTTATTCTTTACTTAGGTGTATCAGGTTGTTATAGTAGTTAGAAGCTGCACCAGATATCAGCAAGACAAGACACTTCCCCCAACATCTAATTGGTGTCCTTCACTCTTCTCGCCACCCACTACTCCCCCATCCACCCGTACAGCCACCACACGGCACATTCCACCTGTCAGTCATCTGCACTGACAGGCCGGC
This sequence comes from Yasuhikotakia modesta, assembly GCA_036877545.1. NCBI lineage: Eukaryota > Metazoa > Chordata > Actinopteri > Cypriniformes > Botiidae > Yasuhikotakia > Yasuhikotakia modesta. Next base: position 1,407 of record JBAJNP010001840.1, on the reverse strand, counting down.
CTATAGGCTGAATCCAAGTGGGCGCCGACTTAAACAGCACTAATTGTAAACAGTTGTCATGGCCCCTCACCCTTTACTTCACTCCTCTTCTACTCATTCTCTCTTAAGGAACCTTCTTGTACAAGACAACTAATCTACTTGATGTTTAGACAGACATGTGTAGTTAAAGGTGAAAGCTTATCTCGGATATGAGATTAGAAAGTGTTAATGTTAATGCTCACTCTATACTGGCTCACTCATTGATTTTGTATGTAGCTCAGAGTGTTGAGAATTACAATTGCAGTTAAATGCAGACGTGAAACCCCTATATATTCAGAGTGTGTGTTACTCCCAAACATATAATGGCTGATACAGTGGTGTCTCACAGATGTAAACAAGAAACATGGATGCTAACAGTAAAACAATTTTAGGTGTTAGCTGTTAGCTATTTTTGACAAAATAAATTGTAGAGACTGGAGACTTATTAATGTCTGTCAATTTTTAGAAAACTGCCACCTACACTGTGTTTTGTTTATGCTCATTAAGCTGCTACTTTTAAACCGCATTCCCTTTCTCTAACCATAGTGTGTGGATTACCGCAAGGCTGGTGGGAGCAACCATGGAGGAGAGACACACTATCAAAATTTAGGAATGAGGCAAAACATGTTTTCTGTGACTTCCTAGCAGTGCACCTCAGACAAGCAGGCAGTGTCCAAAGCAGAGTGGATTCCCATCATTCCAAAAATTTTTAAATAAAAATATATTTTTGGTACCTGAATGTTTTGAATGTGGAATATGTGTTTGTGGAAATGTTTTGACTCATTTTAATAAAAAACATTTTAATAATCGTCCTCTCGTTATATAATGTAAGTCAGTAGGAACTGGACTTGTTAAGCTCCAAAACAGCTTCAGTTAATAGTCATATGAATAATGCATTTATATGGTTCATATGCTGTATTCCAAGTCTGTACTTCAAAAAGGTTGTGTCGTCCCCTTCAAAAAGGTTGTGTCGTCCCCAAAACTGGGGGGTGTGTCGTCACAGGCGGGGTGACAGCATGACCAAGAGACTATAAAACGCACATGCAAAACGCTGCTCGGGTTAGCTTAGCTTAGGACCTGAATGAAGCGAGCGCAGGCGGAACTGAGGTATGGCAGGAGACGCAGCGTCTCGTTCCCTTCAGGGAACCAGGGTTACATACGTAACCTGAGATGTTCCCTTTCAGGAACTCGAGGGCAAGAGGACCAAAGAGCCAGACGTGGCTGAGTATCAAGGCCATAATGCCTAACGAAAGTTAAGAAAGTGGACCATCCAGCAGCGTCACAGATGTCCTGAATTGGGACACCTGCATAGAAGGCCTTAGAGGCTGCCATACCCCGAGTAGAATGTGCCTTGGTCCCCTTAGGAGGGGGGATACCAGAGGACTCATA
>JBAJNP010001839.1:0-54997 GCA_036877545.1 Yasuhikotakia modesta | reverse complement strand
TGTGTAATGAATCTAAAATATATGAAAGTCTAATGTTTATCAGTACATTACAGAAAATAATGAACTTTATCACAATATGCTAATTTTCTGAGAAGGACCTGTATATACATTTTATTATAATATTATACTATAGTTTATATTATACTAAAGGGGCATTTTATAGTGACAGTTCACCCAAAATGCATTCTGTCATCATTTACACACCTTTATGATGTTTGAAAGGCAATAAAGATAAACAGTGAACAGGGGCTGTCAAGCTTCAACAATGTCAATTTGGCAATTTTGTGTTCAACAAAAGACATAAACATGGGTGAGCAAATAGTGACAGAGTTTTCATTTTTTAAAGCTGTAATAACTATAAAAAAGTTTAATACATTTCAATGCGCTATGTTAAATGATATTGTAAAATTTTTTATTATAATGCCCAAAAAACACAAGTATATATACATATATTGTTTTATTTTACTGAGCACTGTATTCCTAAACAAAAATAGTTGATTAAAAATAATTAGTTGTCATTTATCCTCATGGTCATTATTTTCTCTTTGTTCTAGTCCACAGTTTTAATACTGGCGAGTCAGCGACAGTACGTCTTTGAACATGACCCTCAGGGAGGTCTTTCTGCAGTCACTATGCCCAGTGTGGCACGTTACACAATGGAGACTTTACGCTCAGTCTCTTACTACCGTAATCTTTATCATATTCCTGAAAGCAATGCCTCTGTTGCTGTGGACTACAGTGAAGATGGACGACTGCTGAGAGTGGCACAACTAGGCACGGGTCGCAGAGTTATTTACCGGTACCGTTGGCACAGCAAATTGTCTGAGGTTCTGTACGACAGCACCCGCGTTACCTTCACCTATGACGAAACTGCGGGTGTGCTAAAAACAGTCAATCTGCAAAGTGAGGGTTTTATTTGCACTATTAGATACAGGCAGCTTGGCCCGCTAGTGGACCGGCAAATTTACCGTTTTAGCGAAGATGGGATGGTAAACGCCCGCTTTGACTATGCTTACGATAGCAGTCTTCGCGTGACGAGTGTTCAGGGTGTTATCAACGAGATGCCGCTGCCCATTGACCTCTATCAATATGACGACATCTCAGGGAAGGTGGAGCAGTTCGGCAAGTTTGGCGTCATTTATTATGATATTAACCAGATCATCTCCACCTCCGTTATGACATATACCAAACACTTTGATGGGCATGGACGGATACGAGAGATTCAGTACGAGCTCTTCCGCTCTCTGCTGTTCTGGATCACCATCCAATATGATGATATGAGCCGCGTTACCAAGAGAGAGATAAAGATCGGCCCATTCGCTAATGCTACAAAGTACAGCTATGAATATGATGTGGATGGGCAGCTGCAGGCTGTTTACCTCAATGACAAAATGACGTGGCGCTATAGCTATGACTTAAACGGGAACATACATCTGCTGAGTCCAGCGAACAGCGCGCGAATCATGCCTCTGCGTTACGATTTGCGAGATCGTATAACTCGTCTTGGCGATCTGCAGTATGAGCTGGACGAGGATGGCTACCTTCACCAGAGGGGCTCTGAAATCTTCCAGTACAACTCCAACGGTCATCTGGAATGTGTCTACAGTAAAATCGGTGGCTGGACTATACAGTACCGTTATGATGGTTTGGGAAGAAGAGTCTCCTCAAAGTCTAGCATGGGGCAGCACCTACAATTTTTCTATGCTGATTTAAGCTACCCAAGCAGGATAACTCATGTTTACAACCATTCAAGTTCACAGATCACCTCTCTATACTACGACCTGCAAGGGCACTTGTTTGCAATGGAGATTAGTAATGGAGCAGAGTTTTACATAGCCTGTGATAATGTAGGAACCCCTCTGGCTGTCTTTGGCAGTGATGGAATTCTTCTCAAGCAGGTTCATTATACAGCCTATGGGGAGATATACACAGACTCTAATCCTGACATCCAGCTGGTTATTGGGTTTCATGGAGGACTTTATGACCCTGTAACAAAACTGCTGCATTTTGGAGTTAGGGATTATGACATCATGTCAGGGCGCTGGACTGCTCCTAATTTCATCCTGTGGGAGAAGTTTGGCAAGGATCCGGCTCCTTTCAATCTGTACATGTTCCGAAACAACAACCCAATAAGTAAGGTGCAGAATGTTAGAGATTACTTAACAGGTATGACATGAATGCACAGCATACACTTTTTGTGTATATCTACTGTATCCATACATCTTAAGACATCACTACATATATCACTTGTCTTATATATATTCCATACTTTGTATGTTTTCCCCAATACAAAGGAATGTAGATTTTAAATATATTACTGCTACTGCTATTACTGCTATATTATTTGCTACAGATGTGAACAACTGGCTGGTCACGTTTGGGTTCCATCTCCATAATAGTATTCCTGGTTTCCCAGTTCCTGTGTCTGAGATGACACAAGCTTCTTATGAACTTGCCAAAAGCCAAATGTGGGATGGCCTAACCGTAAGTTTTTTGTTAGATATCTTTAAAAATTATTAGTAGGAATATATATAAGCATCTTTCTGGAAAGGTTTTTATATAATTTAGAGTGAGTTACTTTTCTCCAGTTAGGACTACAAATATGTTCATAAAGAAATTTCTATAAATAATCTTTAATTTCATATACAATTCTATTTGTAGCTCTCAGAGCACCTTATGGTGTTTGATAAATGTTTTCCCCAACTATTGGAAGAGGAGCTTAATTCTAACTAGGACTTCATTATCTTCTGTTCCAGACCAGCTTTGCAGTCCAGCAGCACGTCACTCGACAGGCTGAGGCATTTCTAACATTTGGAAATCTGCCAACTGTTCAGTTTGGCCATAGCCAAAGGGCTGACAAACCCTGGCTGTGGTTTGCCTCCAGCGATTCCCTGATAGGCCGTGGGATCATGTTGGCTCTCTACAAGGGTATTGTGATAACTCGAGCATTAAGCCTGGCCAACGAGGACTGCGTCAAGGTTGCCAACATCCTCAGTGGTGCCCTTTATTTAAAAGACTTGCACTTTATTATCGATGGCAGAGACACACACTACTTTGTAAAAATGACTTCTCCCGAGGCGGACCTGGCAGCGCTGCGGCTTACTAGCGGACGGAAAGAACTGGAGAACGCTGTGAACGTAACAGTGTCACAGTCCACAGCTGTGCTCAGCGGCCGCACACGGCGGTTTGCAGACATGGAGTTTCAGAGGGGGGCTCTCGCCCTGCATGTACGTTACGGCACGTCCCTGGATGAGGAGCGTGTGCGTGTTTTAGAGCTGGCTAGACAAAGGGCACTAGCAAACTCATGGACGCGTGAGCAGCAGAGGGTACGAAATGGAGAGGAAGGCTCACGATTATGGACGGAGGGAGAGAAAAAGCAGCTGCTCAATGGAGGTCGAGTGCAGGGCTATGATGGTTACTATGTGTTGTCAGTAGAGCAGTACCCTGAGCTAGCCGACAGTGTCACTAACATCCAGTTCCTCAGACAAAACGAGATTGGTAAAAGGTAGTGAACAGATCACGCTGATAAACAACCAACTACACTGCGATTTATTTTGTTGTAAGTTGATTAAGTGGATATTCTGTGGTTTGATACATTTATGACACTTTCAATGAGTTTCTAAAACTCCACTTCTCTTGGTCTAACAAGAGGGGTCCAGTGTAAAGAAAAAAGACCATTAAAGCAATGCTGTGCGTTGTGAATCTTTAATGTGTTTTTCTCAAAGGCCTTAACAAGGTTACTGTTGTGGAGCACAATGACATTATGAACTTAAGAGTTAAGGTACAGGCCACATCCATGGTAATATGATATTTTTATTTAACTATTTATTATTCATTTTTACAAGCATTACTCAAATGTCCCTACAGAAATAATGTTATACCTATGGAAAATGAAAATGTTTACATATGCATAATATTGTACCACTGCAAAATATCACACATGATGTCAGGTGGTTTATTGTAGCCAGTTCTAAATCTTACACTGTAAAAATTTTTATATTTATTTTTTGTTCTGTTCGTTACGTGTACACTTGTGAACATTTGATGAGCATTTTCCTATAAGAAAATGTTGGCAATTTGAGATGAAAACCTCTAAATTATGACAGGTATTTTTTTTAATAGTTTGTCTAATTATACTATAGTTACAATAACAATCTTTTTTTAAAGTTTAATTTGCAGCCATCTTGTTGCGTCATACAGTAACTAAATAAACTGTTCATATAATGAATAAAACGGCAGCACAGCACAGAAACTATGTAAATGAGTGTTTACCTGCATATTTTTTAAAAATAAAAGCAATTATTTGCTCATTTGGTTACAGGTCCCAAGAAAATATTTATGAAAATTGTTTGTACTTAAAAGAAAATAAAAGCTAAAATGACTCATTCTGAAGTTTTTTAACACTTTAACCACAAATTAAATTGAATTTAGACACATAAATGTAACAAATTGGCCAAGTTTCTAGTCTAGGCAAAACAATAGTGGCTGTCTTCTGTCAAACATTTTCTGTCATGAATTGCCAGGACATTTGACTAAATTATACTGTGAAACTTAAATATGAGCGGTTATGCAAATTAAAATTTAAATCAAAGGCAAGACTGTGTATGTCACAAAATAATTTCACTTTCATCTGCTTTGGCAATAGCTGGTAGATTAACGGTAATCCATATACATTAACTTACATTTGTAATTGCTCTCGGTGTAAAATCTGATTGAGTGATCAAAGGCAGAAGATTGGTGAGTGCAAAGCATTAAAATGCACATGCTGAGTCATGGAAAGCATCTACTGTTTTATTTAACTAGCTTTAGGCCAGACAGGTTCATAATTATTTATGACCACATACTCTCTATGCTGCATCACAGACACTACATATATGTGATATGGCAGTTGATATGCCAAACTGCAGTGTAACTGCTGCTAAAATATTATGCTATAATAGGTTGTCCTTTAGACTGATGGACAAGACTCTCAGTTTAATGAATGAGTGATGCTAACCAGTTTGACAGTACAGTGCCCTCTGGTGAAAATTATTTTAAAGCTATGAGTCTAAATATATTCCTCAGTTAACTGCACATAATCATGATTTATTTAGTACTGTTAATAGGCAGTTCACCCCAAAATGGAAATGCTGTCACGTTTTGTTCACCTTCATGCTTTGAACCAGTAACATTATCAGACATCATTTCTATGCATTTAATGTGAATAGTAGCTGAGACGTTAAGGGTGGCATCAACATTCTCAACTGTCTGAGATTATTAAAGCAAAATTATGTTACTTTTGCAAGACTGCATGTTAATCTAGTGCCTTAACATTCATTCCTTTTAAATGCACATGATGTTAATTTATATGCCACATCTCCCAGCTTTTTCTCAAAGATATAAGCTGTATGTGTAACAATGTTGTAGTAAAAATCACTGAGCAAAATCATTTCCAAACATCATTTACCTCAAATCTAGGACAAAAAAACTCCAGCAGGTGCAGTCTACGGCTTCTAATTTAAATTTAATGTTTACCACTATAAATATATTGCATATATTAACCCAATATAATTTGTTTGTAGATGCACTTCTGTGACTGATAATGTTCACCCACAGGTTCCTGCTGCACCTACAGTATATTTTTCAAATCTATAAAATGAGGGAAAGTGGAAAATGAGATTATATAACACATGCTGGTTGGGGTGAGTTGTTGCATAAAAATCCCAGTTGGAGTTTTCTGCCCAGCTGCAACATGTATTTTATAGACAGTCATATACATTACAGCTATACTAACAACTAAATACAATACATAAACCTATATTTTAGGATACATTATGATATAAATAGAAGAATACATTTCTTCAGCCCAATAATGCACATTTTAATGAATAGTGCATTGGGCTTCTAGGAAATTGCCATGTTAACTTGCCATCATATATTTGCATTGTGCAACTTGTGAGCAAGTCTTTCTGCAAGGCAAGGTCTGATGATGCCACCAAGACCACAGTGTTGTTTCAGTGCAGTGAATACTAATGATATGCAAATGCAAGGAGGTAAAACCTTCCCTGTATTACCCGTATTAGCCATGGTCTCTGTTTTTTGGTTTAATCCACAATGCACCATGCTGTTCTGCCCCAGCAACTCATTAACACTGCCCTCAAATGCACATTTATGCACAATCAAGTTCCAGCAAACATTATTTTAAATAGGTCTCTCTCTTTCAGAAATGAGTTCTATTTGGTTTGAAGTGCCTTTGCTTCCGTCACCCATTTTTAGTACATCACCCCAGTTTTTCTTCAGATTCTAAACATAAATTCTTACCAGAGATACAACTGGATAATGGAGGTCACTAGTGTTGTCATCGACAGTCTTGTTGCAGATTTGATGGATTAGCCGACTGTTTTCTAAAGGTATGAAGACAATGACACTTGCTATTCGTTGCAGCCTCGCTCAATATCATCAGACTCTGATGTCCTAGAACTGGATTTACAAGGACACAAGATACACTAACGCACAAAGACAAGCAAACTGGTTTACTGCATCAAATCCCCACACAATCAACCCAAACCCTTTAACAATCTGTTCTGGGTAACCATGGTTTATCTGTTACCCATAATTCATCTGTTTCTGTTCAAATGTAAACATCAGTTTATTCTTAAAGCATGCATATCTACACAGAGGTTGAACATCCTAAACAGCCTGAAAATTTAAACTCTCTCATATGTTATTATGTTAAGTTATACTAGACCAAATTCGGGCATACAAGACTCATAGAAAAATCAATGTCCGATGTGAATGGGCATGATTAAAATTATACCTTTCATTCTGACTGTCATTTTTCCTCAAAATTGCTTTTCCTCTGCAGATATTACAGCTTTTTCATAACCCAAAACCCATATCGGGAAGATATGGAAGATATAGACAGTGGAATCAAATAATTAACACAAGGCAGGTTGTTAAAACACTGATCAACCGATTTTAAAATAGGTCTCTATTGAGATTTACTCAATCTTTTATTAAAGTTGCTCTAGTGCAAAAGAAGTTCTGCCTAAATACTCTGACATGTATGGTATCAACTCACATGTTTAATTCCTATAAAGTAGCTCTTACTTATATTGCTACCGTATGAAATTAAATTCTGTTTTAATCCGACTAGTGCAGGAATCAATGTGACAATTTCATGTAAGAAAAAGACAAAACACAATGAGTCTTACTTTTTACAGAAATTCCTTTATGTATTTCCAGTTTTCCAAATTTGATATCCCAACCTCACACATTTTTCCATATGATCTTTAACTCTACCAGATCCATATTCATTAATCAACATAATAACTTGATAACAGAAGAAAAAACTTGGATATTGTGCCTAAACATTCTCATAATTCTCGTAATATGTCTCTGATTCTGTGTGGATACATGATGAAATAACTGAGAAAATAATAAGCAGCATGTGAAAGAATGATGATAATTCTCACATTGGAATTGCCAAAGCCAGCAAAGCGGGTCTTGTCTATGCGGACTATCTGCAGGTTAACTGAACATTAACTATTAATAATATAATCATAGATATAGATAGACCAAATCATAATACAAAAAGCTGATACTTAATAGCTTTTCCTATTATTAGGTCATGATTAATTGATGAGCAATTCTGGAACTAAACAGAATGGGCTGTGTGTCTCAAACCCCCACGCAATTTGTTGTCTCATGTTGCATTGCAAATTAACATTGGGAATTTATTATTAGGAACAACATTTTAGAATTTAATCTCAAATAATGAACAAGTCATTTTTTGTGTGTTCTGTTTTGAATAAATTTCTTGAGTCAAGTTATTTGAGGCTTATTTCTTTGGCTTTCTTCAAACACATTTCTCTGTCATCCCCAGCTGGATAAAATAGTGACATCTCAGGTGCTTCAAAGTGAGCTAAAGGGAAACAAGATCCATCGTGAACATCTGTTCATTGTCACACATCAAGGTGTGTCATACAAACACTCCAAACAGCCTTTGGGCAAATTAGTCTTAGCCTTAGCATCATCTCCAACGCATGCTCTCAGAAAAGCAGGCAAAGAACTCATTTCCCTGTTTATTATGAACACTGACAAGTTTCACTGTAACCAAAAATAGATGAGTCAAAAACTTAACCACACAATGCTGAATGAAATCCATTTCTTTAGCATCAGTTTAACAAGTGTAAACTATTAAGCGTCCACCACCCCAGAAAGTTACTTACTTAACTTCAGTTAGCTAGTCATAATACATATCACATACTGTCTTCACACATAGATGCTTGACAAAGCATTGCAACCCACAATCCCAGTCCACAAGCAATTGTGTGGCAAATATTAATATTCAAAGCATTGCTTTTTTAAATCAATGGCAGAGGCCAGGTTATTTACTTGCACATTAATCAAAATGCAAATTTCTCAAATGACACATAATATCAAATAATAATATTAAACTTCTGCTGCAGCGATTTCTTTTCTGAACTTAATACTTCTAAAAGGTTTACGAGTCTAATGACAAATTGTACTTAAATGTAAAGACTTTAATGTACTTATATTTAGCCTAATGAAATAATTAACTAATTTCTTCCATTGCAGTCTATGAACTATGGTTTAAACGTGTTAAAGCTGGAACTTAGTGAGAGGTATCTTCACAAGCAGTACAGTATAAGAGCACAAGAGATCAGCTACAGATGAAATATAAAAGGAGCTGCAAACATTTGCAAAGATTTGTTCTGAGTTCTACAGTTTCTGTGTCATGAACAGATGCAATTATCTGGTTTAATTCACACTTTATCCTTGTTCCTTTAAGTCACATAATTGGATTAAACATTTAATATGTATCATAACAGTTTCAAACTATTTTAATGAAAATATTACATGTGACACTGATGAAGGTTCAAGCTGATTCAAGCTGTCAGTGCACAGAGAAGAGATTAGCAAGTGATGTTTGCTGAATGATAAATGGCTTTAATAAACATTTGCAAATGAAACACTAACTCAGCTCCAGTCATAATTCACAGCTTAAAATCAGAGCTATTCTTTCATTTTAATCGTATTTCAACTGACTCAACCTTTTGTGCTGTTCTGTGTTGCTTAACAGTTTTTGTCGGTGTTGCTGTTGTAATACAAGGATGTATAAGGATTTTGAGAGACTTGTCAAAGCATGAAATATGCATGTTAGAAAAACAAGTTAACTTATTGATTGTAGATATTTTAATGATGATGAACAGCAGAAATTAGTCAACCCTTCAACTGTTATATGTACTACATTTTGAAGTGTGCACAGCATAAGGCTGCCACCTTCAGTTTAGATTTAAACATTTCCACCCTAATATGTCAACACTTGACAGCAACAAAGACTTGATGAGAGGAACATATAATGCAATGTTAAACTTGTATTAACAGGATTGTCATAATATTTAAACTTCTGCTAAACTAGTTTGAAAGCCCTTTCACTTGAATTTAAAAGGTTTTTGTACATTAAAAAAATGACAAAAAATAGCTTTATTAATGAATAACTTTCTAGCTATCATGAATAAAGTATCACATTTCCCAGAAAATTTCTTGGACAAAATTGATATTGGAAATGTTCTAACACTCGAGAGAAGTGTTAGACGAGAGAAGACCAAGACCAAGTAAATAAGAATTAGATTATACTTTTTTGTTAAATCAAAACCAATGGCAATGTTTAGCATAATTGCATTAAGCTCAATTGGTCTATGTGTTTTAGCTCTTACCAGCCTCCGGTTTTCTACAATTTTGAGTCTTGATAAACAAGATAAACAAGGTGTCCCACACAACCAGAGGGTTCTTTACAACAGAAGGCATTAATTACAGACACAATTTCCGCTAACAGGAAGCAAGCTGCTTTTCCACTCAGAGCAGGAATCCTCTCTACATCAGTTAGTTAAGGTACAAGACACTAGCACCAGAGGGAAATGACATTTACTGCAACATGTACTGCTGAGATTAAATATTAACCATCCAGTTGTGAAAACCATAAGTAATGCAATACAGGAAAGAATGTCAACAAGAGCACTCTTAGAGTTCCTTTGCACATTATTGGTATTCATACCAGAAATGGTGCATGGCCAAATTTTACATGAAGTCAGGATTAATTTTGTGGCAGCAAAGTGCAAAGAAATTGCTGATTAACATTTCTCATAAGCAATCAATATTTCTCAACCATGGCTGAAGAAAGCGCCCGGCTTTGAGAAAGATGGCTTTAATTTTGGAGGGAAATTGCAAACCAATATTTTCAAAGGGCTCAAGGCAGAAAAAGAGAAAATAGAGGTTGGTGGAGGGTTCCAGAACAATTCTACAGTACAGTGAATGAGAAAACAGATACCTGAACATTTATGTTAGCGTTTAATAGCAACAACCAGACTTAGGAACCAGACAGAGGACAACCAGACAGAGGAAAGAGGAGATGATGGCTGAGTTTGTTAAGCAGAAAGGCATTCTTATCTTTCTTTAAAAAAGATGATCACTTAATAAGCTCAGGTGAGCAAACCTTGGGAGACTAAACAGCAGAAAATAAATCAGCAGAAACATGATCTGGACTGGTACTTATTCTCACACCGCAGTCACCTGAACCATCAATTGCAGAGACCCCTGATGACAATTTGTACAGGTAGATCTAAACAACACTGAGTATATTTATACACTGTAGTATTTGCATGGTACAGTGTTCAAAAACACAATACTATGATACTATGTAATACTATGATATTTTTTAAACTCAAAAAGACAATGTTTTAATAGGTTCAATATAAATAATAAAGTTGAATTAAACTCCAACTTTTCTGGCAGAAGCCTTGATTTCAGATTCTTTTTACATTTCTGATGAATACTGACACCTATTTAAACTTACCATCCATTAGACAGGTGATTACCAACATTAAAAAAAAACATAACAAATGACTTTGTTGGCACATAGCCATCCCTGCCCATGATTTTGTCCATGCATTTTCAAAACACCCCTTTGACTTGCTGCATAAATTATACCTGAATAATTTATACCTCAGACAACCATGTGTGTTTGGTGCACAGAATGACTGGCAGTAAAGCTGGAACAGGTGGCTTATGCCTGCTCTTTACTGTCAGGTAGGCCAGATCATCTGGGACAAATCTAATCTTCAGCTAAACACTACTAGAATTGTTCATTTAAAACACAATGCTCTGGAGGCCTAAAAGAGACCTGGGATATACAGAAATATGCAAGACATCCACTGAATACAAAGCACTCAAGAACAAACACTGAATGTTTTGATGAGCCTTATTCATAATTCTGAGCCTTAACAACTCCATGTTTTGTCAGTGACTGCTACAATGTGTTTGTTTATTTAACCTGGTCACTTTCCTGGTTCCCTAAGCACAGCTCCTTTGAGCACAGCTTTACAATGTCAAATTCTGTGACAGTGATCAATGATACTGTCCATCTCATTTAACATGCAAAATGCATTCATGGTTAATCAATTTACATTATGTAAATACAAATAATGCACTGGATATAGAAATAGTTCTTGTATATCTGGAAAAAAATAGAACCATTTGCTGAGAAAATGTGTTCTTTAATAAAAATGCTTATTTGCTATTAATAAACTTCAAAATACACAATTTTTTCTTTGAAATGCTGGCATATATAGAACAGTAAGCAGTGAGACATAAACTTAAGTTACACTTGTATCAAAGTAGATTCTATTCATTCTCTGTTTTCTCATACTAAAATCAGTATTAATTAAGAGGGTTTAAAATTTAAAAAATTCTATAAAAAAATTCTTTCATTAGCATTCTCATATACAAATAACTAAGCCCAAAACAAACTATGCCGTGAGCAAACGTATGATGCTAAAAAAATACTAGGACTTGGCAACCGGCTATATGTTGTGTTATTAAAGTGTCACCAAGTGTCGTACACCAGTGCAATGTCATGCAAATAAATGTTAAGTGCATAAATGTTGTGTGTGTTTCATAACTAAAACAAACACTGGCTGTGACTGATTATTTTGGGCTACAATGTCTAGGATTATGAATATGGGAAATTATCAGTTGCACAGCATTTGCTTTGAATTCAAGAGGCAACAAGATTTGTTTCCCACACACCACATGAAAATGTTTACAATTCTCACTAGCTGCACTGAAAACTCCAGTCAGATTTTTGTCCCAAGGCTCGTATTTTAAATTGCTGATCTGTGACTCTTTAGTGTGCGAATATTGTTAACACAATTACACGAAAACAGCAGCAACATTGTCTGCAATGCCTAGAAAAAGAAAATGAGAAAATAAAGAACAAAAACATCAATCACTGTGTAACTTTAATTACTGAATAAAATGGTCTTTGATTGTCTTCTAACACTGTAAAGTCATTAAAAATAATTTGACAAACATTCATGATTGCAATCTACTTCATTTCCTGAAGCCTGGATATGAAAAAACATGATGAAACTGGCTGGCATTTGTTCTTTGATCTGTATATTAGTGACATTATTTTTGGCCATTTGTCAACATCCAAAACGAGTCACAGCACTTTATGAATATTTATTAACGCAAACCATTGTCCCATATTCCTACACTGGCAGACTGCACTGTACTGTATCTATTAGGGCCTTGAAAGCATTATGAAAGTCATTAGATAAACTTACCACACATGTTGTCCCCTATTTTTATGTAAACATAGCCTTTATTACCCCATGAGGTCCCCCATGAGTTGCGTACAATCCAATATGGCACATGCCCTAACAAAATAAAAAAATAATCCAGAGATTAAAACTGCACCCAAAATTATTAAAACTGTTATGTCCATTTATTTATTCATTCATTCAGCAGGTGCTTCTATCCAAAGCAACTTTTAGCCAATTCAAGGTTCACATTTTTTTTTAATTAGTTCTTGCATTCTCTGGGATTGAACCCACAACCTTTGTGCTGCTAACGCAATGCTCTACGAGTTAAGATACAGGAGTTGGCTATAATACTACAATATTAGTCATTCTGTTCAAAATTCAACAAATTAAAAGCAGCTCTATAACACCTACACAAACTCATAACTTGTATAATAACTAAAATACAGCCAATGTATTGTTTACTGGTTGACATTGGACGTTAATTCCTATCCCTTAAAATAAAAGTATTTAATTCAAACTAGTAAACAATGAAAAGAAAACAACTTTGAACATTAAACCCTCAGCACACAGCTTACTGATAAAGCCATACAGTTTTCCCTGGATGTTGGCATACAGCCAGTGTCTGTTCAATGCTGTGTCCTTGACAAGGCCAGTGTTCCCAACCTTTAAATGCTCTGTTACACAAGCAAAGAGTGTGTAACAGTGCATGTCTGTGAGTGTGTACCTGTGGTGTCATAGCCAGTGATCAGTACAGCATGGTTGGGGTTATGGCTGGAACAGTGATGTTGAATGATTCCACCCAGATAATCCTGCCAACTAATAGCATCCACAATGACAACCAGAGGCCCACTTTCCTCCAGTATGCTCATCATCACATCTTCCAGTCCACTATAACAGAAGATTAATCCCACTGTAGTTGTCTATAAAAAGAACTGGACATGCTTATATAATTCACACTTTTAAATATGAGTATGTGGTTACATTGCCCAGTTTGTTGTACTTAATTGTTGTGCACAAACTAGTAGAAATACAGTGTCACTGGAACATATTGGATATGTACTATACAGCTTTGAAAAGACAAATTTCTTCTGTGAAAAAAACCCTGTGAATTCAACAGTCAGTGACTGGTTTTACGTGGCCCTGAGTAGCAAACATGCACAAAGAAAGTAAACATTGATGCACATCTCTGCTGACTTTCAACCTTGAGTCCTTTTAGCATGATGGAGATGTATCAGATATGAATGCAGAACTTAATGCAGAACTTAATGCAGAACTTAATGCAGCTACGCTTTCCAACTGTAGACGTAAAGGTCAAGCAATCTGCATGCTACACCTATTACCTGAAGTCATACGCAGAGTAATTCTTTAGCACCACACCGTCTTCAGTCTGGGGAAAGTATTGGCACGTCCCAGCTACACCTTTGTAGGGATACTCCACCTGCTTCACTAACTTTAATCCGGTCTGAAATGAAAAACAAGCAGTTATTATATTTTGAACAAAAGACCATGAGAGAAAGCGAGTGCAGATGGAAACTACAAACCTTTGTGAGCCAGTACAGAGCATCATCAGGAGATCCACCGTTGCAGCCATTGTTAGTATAAGAACAGTCTATGACTTGCTGTACGCTAAGTTCCTGTAGTTTCCCAAAATGTTTAGCAGATACTGATTCAATGGCCTCCACCACACTAAAGGCCCAGCATCCCCCACACTATGAGAAAAAGCAATAAGAAACACACTGTAACACAGAGCCCAAATAAATGCTTATTATTACTCACAATATTAAAGTCATATATTCTGATTTAAAGAATATGCCTTTCTAGTATTATGAGTAATAATGACTATAATAATTAGTATATAATTAATATGATAATCAATATATGAATTAACATGAGTAATAATTCATATACATTCAACAAACAAAAACTACTAATTCTTTCTCCTCTCTCCCAACAGGTAACTTATCAAGGGTAAATACTCCGGGGTAAAATTGTAACTACACACAGTTCATTGTCGTCTTATTATGTATCTTCACATTGTAAGTTGCCTTGCATAAAAGCATTTGCTAAATGCCTAAATTTATATGTATTTAAGCCCTTGAGTATGTGGAAAAATTATCTGTACTCAGATTTTGGGGTCATCAATTTTTCAAGTGTAAACAGAGACTAGTTTTATAAAAATGAATGTAAAATAGGTTTCCCTATGTAAAACATCCCACAGCCCTCTTTCACCTTAAAGTTATTAAACAATGACTATGCTTTCCTATTTCATATGTACAACCTACCATCCCTTGGTTTTGAACAGGTCCAACAACTCCATGATCCCTCCAATCAAACCTTACAGGGTAACTGCTCTTAACATGCATATGACGCCTAGTGTGGTCAAACTTTGGTGCTGCATTAGCTTGGACTGTAAGATAGTGCTCTGAGAAAAAAAACAAGAACAGTTAGTGATAAATTGATGACAAAAGAATCACCTGTAAGTGTGCATCTGTAACTTGAACACACTTACCTTTAAATTGTTTTGGAGATAAATCAGAGAACTGGTTGACTCCATACCTCGCAGACAGCTTCCATTTGTCCAGCACCGAGTTCAACAACATGTGTCTCTCAAGTGATTTCTACAGTGAAACAAAATCTGCAATACTTAGACATCAGGTGTGGTGCTTATCTGTGGAGGAAATGTGTCATGTGACATACTGTCACATGACGACAACTAAGTTCTTCTCTGCATGTCCTGTTTTAAATATGACAAATCAGCTCATCAACACAAACTACAGAAACTGTTTAAAGTTTAAATTGCTTAAGATTCTCCTAATATATCAAACATCTACCTGCTTTCACCTTATTGTTTGCTTTTACTATGATTTATAACTCATACCTGGTCTCTCGAATCAGGTTTGATTTTTATATGGTGATGTCTCTTTTACTTTGCTATATTGTTTCTGTACATTTGTAATATTTTTGCCTGGTGTTAGTTATTTGGCAATTACCCGATGTAAGTCTCTATATAAATAAAGCCTTACAAAGATAAACGTATTTTAGATATTCAAAGTTATTGTATGGCTTGCATTGACTGTATCTCTAAAACTAAGCCATCTACCTAAACAAAAACACAGACACTGCCATCGTCTTTTTAAAGTCCTGTAACGTGGCTTACAGCGTTATCAACCTATTACATCGCATTGTGAAACATTATTATTAAAACATACCTGGAAGTTGATTCGGCTCTCGTCTGATTCATTGTTGTTGTATTTTCGGCCGTACAGTTGTTGAAAGATCCTGAATCCTTCCGACTGATATTTCTGAGTCGACTCGGCGCTGTTAGAGCCTTTAAGCAGCTGAGAATAACATATCAAAACAACAAAGATTGGCGTAAACGCCATTAAAAATGCGTAAGCAACTTACTTAGTTGCTCAGCGTGCTTTTGAAACTTTCATTTCGACGACTGTTTATTCTCCCATGTTTATATCCTGGATCAGCAGCGATTCTCCAGCAGGCGCTCTATCGCACTCTAGCGGCGATTACATGACATCACATTCTTATTACTGGAATAATTTACTAAAAAATAAAAATGTCTAATGTTCTTCTAAACCCTGAGCAATTTTCCCCTAAGCTTGGGGGGGAAGTCAAAAAGGTTAATGTCTTGCATTAACGCAATAATGTTCTGTTATCAAAGCCACCTCACATCTGATCTGCTCATAATAGGATGACCCACCCTGGAGCTCAGATACTACCAATACAGTAAATCCATCCATCTCAAACTTTACTCAAGCAAAGAAAGCAACACAGGTAATTATGACAAGTTTTATTATGTAACCTAGCCCGTTACCATGACCACATAAAGCAACTCCCTAAGTAACTTAAGTAGCTCAAAATAGGGCTTCTGACCCAGGATCAGGGTTTCCTGCCCTGTCCTGATTATAACTATGGCAAAAACAAAAATAACACTGGTGTAGAATCAGGACTGTAGCTCTTAGATTGTGGGTGCAGCCCAGTATGATCACAAGAATGGTTTTCAAAACTAAAACAAACCGACAGACACTCTTGTGCTCTGACAGGTCCAGGAAGAATAAATTGTGCTAAGAGGCCACTTGAGAGAGATATATGAATTATTATATGCAAATACTGTATATATTCATATATATTAGGTCCCCTTGCATGGAACTGATTAGTATTCGCTGTAGGTATTCCATAGGATTTTCTTTAAATACATGTTTAAAACATTTTCATTCTATGTACAGAGAAATACTGTAAATTTCTATGAGGAAGTAATGATCTGATCTGTTTAGTAGTTTGAGTGCTAACCGGCCAGCACTAAATGTGAAACTGCAGTATTGAGGTGTATGGAGTTTGTTTGCATCTCAGATGCCGTTTAGCTACAAAAGCAGGAGATACAAAGCAGACAGATGTTCTATAAAGGCTCAGTTTTCATCCTTTGACCACTGTCTATGAGTTTTTCCACCTATAGCACAATAATAAGCACTGGAACATAAAAACAAATCAAATCTGCAAGTTACGTACATGAGACAAATTCAGTCTAACAGACGACATCTGTAGATAACTGAGAAACAAACCGAGAGGTACTTTCCACAGCCACCTGGGTTAAAATGTTTTCTGAAATAGTCTTTCAAGAAGTTTCAAAGAAGGAGAGAAAAGTAAGTTGAAATGTATGGAGGCAGATGACGGCACTGGCGTATACAACAGCAGCCAGTCACATCTGCTGGATGTGTCTGATCGCTAGAAAGGTCTTTCTACAGTGGTAGAGTTTATCGCCATAGTCACTGTGGTCACTGTTAATACTCCATTTCACACTCATAAGGTTAATTCACCCGTAGCTTGGGGTTGAGGATAAAATGAGGAGGAATGAGACTAAGGTGAAAGAGATGCGTGTCCTCAGGATTTGTTGTCATCGTAGATGTCCAGTGATGCCTGGATGTCTGAAAGCTCCATCTCACAGATGACACTGCGAGGAGACATGGAACTCCGGCTGAAGAAATGACCACCTGAAAAAAAGAGTGAGTTCAATTGTAAGATAACAGAAAGCAATGTGTGCATTTGTGATTATGAAATATGCAACATGGAAACAGAAATGAGAAATATGAAAGAAATAATTCTGTTGAATGTTATACAATATTAAACCAGATTAAACTAAACAGGCTTGTTTATTTCTTCCATACAAGGTCTTCTGCTTGATCTGATATTTAATTTTGTCTTTTACCAGATAATCAAGACTTTTGCTTATATCATATTAACATCAAATCTACTTACATTAATTAAACAACCTCAGGTAGTTATTTCATACAAATGAATACTGTATAGGTCTACAATGCTATTGTCGTACATTGTTTCAGTTATATTAGCTGTTTGTTGTGACAAGTGTGTGTGAGGCTGAGATCATCTGCATATTAGAGCTGGTTAATATATTGTTAAAAAACATCAAATAACAAATAAATGTAAATTTGAACATCATAACCTGCATTTACTTAAAATAACTCTTAAATAATTCTTTAAACTTTAAACAATAAGTGGCAACTTAAAACAACTGTATACTCAAAGGCAAGGACTTAAAGTTTATTACCAAACTTTAGTGGATTCTGTCTGGATTGCTCGCAAGTCCCTTTATGGTAACTTGAAGGGGACAAAAGCATCAAACTACAACTTACCATTCAGCACAACAAGGATTTTTGCAAAAAACACTTTTAATACACACAATAAAATATGTTTAAAGGTGTAATTAACATTACAGTGAAAGAAAGATGATCTTATGCATTTAATATTTATGTAAACACTTTATGCATCTAAACAAGCAAAAAAGTGTTTATTAAATACAGCAATGAAGTAGAACAACAGAAGAGTGTCAGCAGTCATGTCATCCAGTGAAAAGCTGTGAGCCCGCTCCAGTCTGCAAACATGACTGTTCGCTCTACTAACACTACATACAAAAGTCAAGGACAATGAGCTCAAAGTGCAATTGGCACAAGTGAGACTTGTGTTTATTTGATTGGCAATCAGGCATCTTCATTCTGCCAACAGGCTGTAAAAGATAAGACAAAACACTGGTTAAACCCTTAGTAAATATAGGATTAAAAGACTATTAGATTACATTAAACTTTACTGTCATTGTGCAGAATACCAAAATATAAGTACAGATCCAATGAAAGTTCGCCTCTAAACAGTGCAGTATGCACCGCAAGATTATTTAACATTATTTAACAACATAGCATAAGTTGTCATAAGTTCAGATAATAAAGGTTATCTGATTAAAATCTTTGGAAGATGGATTTCTGTTTTACAGTGTTATCACAGTTGTATTTGTTATAAATTGTCAAGTGCTGTATACATACTCCTGACAGATGTACTATAGCAGATTTACCACTGCAGCTTTTTTGACATTTAACCTTTACATGTTACTTATGAGTTGGCTGACTGAAAATAGATTATTATATGTATAATTATATTATATTATAAAATATGATTATGCATTACAGTGTATCACTGTCATTTTTATTATTAATAAGTAAATTATATATTCATATATGTAGATTTACAGTTCAGTTCAGCTGTACTCACTCATAGGCAGGGGTGCTGGCGGTGGCTCTGATGATCATGTAACAAAGTGTGAGAGCAGAGAGGACGGCGAAGCTGGCAACAATAAACCACTCTTCTGTTAACAGAGTAAAAGGGGAGGGGTCATTTTTGGTTGAGGGCGGGGCCAGGGAATCATCATGACACAGAAAGCCGAAGAGGAGAGGAAATTGGAGACAGGTGGAGGCATGAAGAAAACAGGAACGAGTCTCTGATCCGTAGAACAGCAGAGAAAACCACCGGAGAGCCACGATCAAGTTAGCACAAACAAGACAGGTAATAAACACAAAGCTGAAGAAGCACATGAGCACATGAGAACACTGTGCTGGTTTAGCCAGCCATTTAAAAGCACAAAAGGTTTGACAAAAGATTCTTTATTAGGACTGATTAGGACAATTAAATCTAGTTATAGAGGAACTAAGAAAAACATTTAGGTATTAGGGTGGGATATTTAGAAAATATATGCAAGACAAGAATAAGATGAGGTTTAAAAAGATATAAACAATTTGTAAACTGAGATCAGCAGGATTTTAAATTTTAAAAAAAAAATGTAAATAAACTGCTGAGCTATTTAAGCAGTTACACATGGATAAGGCCATTAATCACAATCTGGAGTACAAACTGGCCCAGAAGAGAAATTACAACTGCTACAAAAGACATAGTATTTGAAATAAATAGGTCAAAGGTTCAATCAAATCAAAGGTTCAGCAAAAGGTAAGGAGAGTATCTGCTTACATATATTCAAAAGCTAAACCTACTTCAGTCCCAGGTGGGAGACAACTACTTAAACAAAAGACTAAAACAGAGCAAAGAAATGTGTAAGGAGTTTAGTTACTATAATATCATTATATACTATTATATAATAGAAATACATTTCTGTGATCATTTTGTACAGATGTCAGTTGTAATGACTGCAAAAGTGAAACAAAGATTGCGTCATGGATTTACATTATAATTAAAGCAAACAGTAATGTATAGCTAAACATGATTACGTTGCAGAGCAGATACAAGACTTGAGGTTTTATAAATGCATTTGCGATTTACATAAATGCTTTAAACTTCTACATTTTTATTGAAAAGTAATTATATACACATCTGAAATTTCAACACTGTAAATACCAGCCAAACCTAGCTGATACAGTAAAATGTTATTGGAAGGTACAAGATCAACAGTATGTGAAAAGACACACACAGACACACACACACACACACACTGAACCTTAAAGGTCTATAGCAGTAAAATGCAGAAGACGGTGTGTTCAGTTGAGTTCAGACACCTGCTTGCTTCACTGAGTCTCAGCAGCGGCAGTAGCACAGAGCACGAGTCACAGCACACAGATGTCCCTGAACCACACGCTCAGTGCACAGAGGTAAGAAAAGTTAACCCCCCGCTGGGGAGTAATGAAGGACAGAGAGCTCAGATCTGAGGGAGGTGAGAAATTAAAGTAAGACGTGAAGAAACTTAAAGATGAAGTGTGTGATTTTACTTATTAGTGTTACGACACTGTCTCCTGCCATAGCTAAAAAGCACAGTTTAACTAAAACTGAAAATTCTGCCATCTGCTCATGACACCGAATGGTGACTGACGATGACAGCAAACAATGACATCATTTTCAATTTTGAGTGAACTGTCTCTTTAAGAGACATCTATGAGTAAACCATTGACTCCCCTGACGGTGTAAACACTGAATCTCTGTGGTGTATCAAAACACTTCTGTTACCGCGAGGATCATGACCAGCCAGACATAGCAATTTTGGTTCAACTACCAGTGTGTGTTTGGTTATCTGCCCAAACAACAGAAGACTGTGAGTGTAGTCAGGAAACATGAAAACAGTCATTATTATTGCAATTCTGGTGGTGCGGAAATGACACACTTCAGCTTTAACAAACCTCCCGATGAAGACAGAAGAGGATAGAATAGACCCTGTTCTTACTTGTAACAGCGATGTTGATCTCTCCGGTGCGAGGGATGAGCTCTTCATCGGAGGGGAGCTGTGAGGAGCTGGAATGCCGTAGAGGCTCCAGACTGATGCTGGTCTCAGAGGAGAGGTCCATCAGCGCTGTCCTCTGACTGGACGTTTGGCTGCGGGACATCCGCTCCATGTCAAAAGCCATGTTGTCCACACAGGGAAGGTTAGGCTACAAAAATAACATAAACGTTGTAACAAAATTCAAATTAAACTTTAGAATCTAATTAGCATACATGTTATTAGATAAAAGTCCCTCCTCAGATTTTAGTTCTATTAACATCATATATCTGTACTCTTTCTACAATATCCTTACAAAATTGAAGGCATTTAAATTCAGCTTCATCTGCTCATTGTTAACGATAGCGCCATTGCGAACTGAATGCAACGACCAGCAGAGGGCAATATTGAACTATAAAACACAACACCTGATGCAAAGCGACAATATTCTGTGTAATGCGCTATGCCTCAACCAGCAAAACATACTCATATCATTTATATTCTGCAGTCATTTTTATAAATTCCTAGATCTCTTAAGACCTGTTCCAAGCCAAGAATTGAAGGACTTTCCCCTATTTTCATCAAAACATATATATATATATATATATATATATATATATATATATATTATTCTTGTCGTAACAAAAGAGTTTTACATTTCATTACCTATTGTCTTCCATGTGCCTGTTGTTTTTGTGCCACAATTAAATGTGTTTGGCAGTACTTTGGGGACAAAATTCCTCTCAGATGTAAGCTAAGTCTGACAAAACCTCCCTTGGGCACATTCCCAAAGGTACAACCATTCCTAAGTAAACATAATAATGTTTTTAATCTAAAACTGTAAAACCTTTTAAACAGTAATGGTTTAAGTTATTTTGTTGGTTGAGTTGGTTTAGTTTATTGGGTTATAAACAACAGATAAACAACAAATGTCTATGAAATAACAGTATTTAAGTGAATGTGTGTGTGACAATACCATGACTCCCAGGGCTTTAAGGATGTTGAGTTTACACATCGGGCAGGTGCAGTGCTCATTCAGCCATGGATCCACACACATTTTATGGAAGACATGCCTAGAGAGCAGAATTATTGAGAATTGACATAATGAGAATTAAGACATTATGACATTTAATATTCATAAAATCCATTCATTCCTTTAACACTTGCAGTACACAAATCCCACCCACAACAAGATCTTTATTATTATATATTTAGTTAAAACTGATTTTTTACTACAATATTTAATGTGATGCAGCATCACTTTCACCATAATTCTGACAATGAATATTTGAAACTGCTTTAGAAGCACATCACACACACACACACACACACACACACACTTATATAATATTATTATAGACAGAGAGTGAGAGCGGCAGATTAAAAGAAGCTACTGGACTTCAAAAGGAGCAACATGAGCTTTCACAGTGAGCTTTTGAGTTTTTTCTCCTTCTCCTCATATCCGACTGCCACACAATCTGAGCTGTGTTCAGTGCAGGAAAGACTCTGGACTCCCACTTCAGAGCACAGGCCTGCCATTGTGGCTCTTGATGGAGACAAGGCGGCCACTGTGACTCTGAAATTGTGTAGAATCTCTATCACTGCATCAGGGCTGTGAGATCTGAAGTGGGGGGCTGGTTAACCCTGTAACACTAAAGGTGTGATGCCCATGGCACACCTCTTAAAGTAACAGACAACTTAAGTAACAGCCAACATTTCTCGAGCTACTAAAATTTCTTCACTAATGTTCTTTCCTTTAATTTTGCTCCCACATCATGCCAGCTCAAACAAATGAATCAACAGAATGAACAATTTCCAGTTCCAGTAGAAGTCAGGTAAACATGTTTAATGGGTGTTCTCTTCTGTTTAAAGAGCATCTCTGAGTTATACTAATATACTGTTAACTGTTTGTGTTTTTAACCAGTTTGGTTGCTTGTAAACAGCGATACGAGCCTACTTTCTTCAACACTACTGTAGCTGTGCATTTCAGAGGGGTTATCTAAGGATGTCATATAATGCTAAGTGCCTCTGCCACACTGTGGGTACTGAGTGAACAATATAAAATGATCTTATAGCTGAGCAACACTGACAAACTCCAACAAAGCTTTATTTGCTTTGATAGAGAACACGCTAACAAGGGTCAAATGAATTAATGATGAGAGAGCTTACAACACAAATGGTACTAAAGAGATGCACGCTATCAAAGTAGGTCAGACTGGCTCTGTGTGTGTGGGCCCAGTGATTGGTTTATTTTACATTTACTATACTGTTAAGAATCAGGACAAGCACCTACACATCTATATATGTCAGAATACTGTGACATGAAACAGTTACATGCTGTCAAGAATTAAGGGTCACACCCTGTAGGAAGGTTACAGGAGAAACAGAGGCTAATATGCTGGGACGTAAATTGAATGGTGAAGGCTGGGTCAAGTGTGCTGCCATTACTTATGCTATGAGTTATTGATTGTGGCTGGGAAGCCTCTCATGCTTACAGAGCAGTGATGCTTACAGGGGTGCAGACCAATGGGACGCTTGCATAACTTCTCATTCTGGTGTAATACACTTTTACATGCTGTTGTTCACCAAAAGAGCATCAAGTCAAAATTAACAACATTAACTTAATAAGACAGCATTAAAAGTTGATATGTGTATTGTCTGTAACTTTAGCATCACCTAAACAGAACTGTAAAATATTCTCAAATAAATACTTATACAGTCGGCCAAAGGTCAGACAGATAGTTCTGCCCATGTCAATAAGTTGAAAAATTAACCTAAAGCTGTCTCTGCATGTTAAGCTGAGATGGAAAAAAAACATTTGAAAACTAAGAATGAAGAAATTACAATTGTGTGTGTGTGCAAAATCACAAAAAAGTCTCCTTTAATCATCCTTATTGCACATGAATCAGCACATTATTTTTTCATAATCCTTTACCAAAATGTTACATCTTAACTCTTGCAATAACACCTCTGTTGATACACTATATTTAGGCTGCATGGAAAAACAATTACTAACTACTCAAACTTTTCATGATTCAACCAAATACTAATGCATAATATCAAGTCCCATGCTACATATTTTCTGAATACTTTTCTCAATACATTGCATTAATTCATTAATTTCATTTTCTTACATTTTGCAAAACATTTTCATGCATAGTTTTCATTCCTTCCTCAGAACTAAACTAGGTGTGAATATTCAATGCTAAGTATTCATACATTTTGTACGACTATTGTACAGTGTACATAGATTAATATGGTATTTCAAAGACCCATTACTTAAAGACCAATTAATTTCAAAGAACCATTACTTACAACCTGCCTCTGGAAGTAACAGAGATGATTCTTGCACTCTATTGGAGAAAATATTGGACACACCCATTAGTGCAAGATGAGTCATGAATCCAGTCAATTGTTCCAGAAGACTTTAAATTTTAAATCAGCTAATAAATGTTTTTTGCCAACTTGTCAAGATTGCACTAGCGCACAGATTGCCCAAAGCACATAAATGCCTAAACAAACACTAAAAGCCACAATACTTCGATGCATGGTAAGATCTAGTTTGTCACTCAGCCCCT
This sequence comes from Yasuhikotakia modesta, assembly GCA_036877545.1. Taxonomy (NCBI): domain Eukaryota; kingdom Metazoa; phylum Chordata; class Actinopteri; order Cypriniformes; family Botiidae; genus Yasuhikotakia; species Yasuhikotakia modesta. The sequence continues at coordinate 30,257 of JBAJNP010001839.1, read as the reverse complement.
TCTCATCATGACTCAGAGGTTCAGAGTAGCAGGGTGTTGAGTGCCAGTAGCTGTCTGAGGCAGTTCTTGAGTGTGTTATTTGATCTGACTGGAATGAGGCACTGATTTAGTCATACGCAGAGAACCACAGAGAACAATGCAATTAACCAGCCTCAGGATTACCATTTCACTGCTACTGTAGAGCTGGAGAGACTGAGTGAAAGAGAATGATAGTGAGTGGGTTGGTTGTGGATGAAGGGAGACTCTTGCTGTGGTACTGTAGATGTCATAGAGAAACAGTTATTGAATTAGATAAAGCTAAAAAAAATTTGTGAATCATGATGTTGCTGTATGTTGTTGATCTCTGTGTTTCTATACAGTAAATGCATTTGTAATGTGAGTTGTGAATGCCGTCTAAATGGAAGACGATGTACTGTAAAAACAATAATAATGGGTACTGAGACAATACGTCACTTGAATAATTTTAAAATGTAAAATTATTCAAAAGTGATAGAGTATTATTTTGTATAGAAAGCAGTTGGGACCATTCATGGGGAGCTACAAGAGCACATTTCAGTAGTGAACACTGATGTACAGTGTGTGTTTCAGATTGTGTGTTTAGTGTAAGATGATCCGCAGAATTAGTAGTAAGACTTCCAGCTGTGTGACCCGGTCACACCCAGCAGATGGTGTCTGAAGCTGTTGGAAAGGGCACAATTGTGTGTTTGCGTGTGCATGTGCGTCCCTTACCTTTAATGAATCTAAACAGTGCATAAATAGTGTGTATGTAAGTATAAATGTGTGTGTTTGTGTGTCGGCTGGCTAAAGGTCACTGGAAGCTAAAGCTGCTAAAAATAATCAGGGCCAGAAATTCACAGTCACAGCAGTGCCATAGTTCCTCAACAAAATCACATCTCACAACCGTGCATGACCTACGTTCTCTCTCACTTCCTCAATCACTATAAATGTAATTTTACCATTTATGCAAAATCTGGGGGGAGAACCAAATTGCACTGCGCAATGCAAATCAAAGCTATCTTTATGGAGAGATAAATGGCTAATCTTTAATCATACGTATGGATATCAAGACAGAAATCTCTTCAGTGCGTTCAACCTTGCAAAGATCTTTCATGATTTTAAGAATGGCAGGTTGTGTTACAGATACAGAATCCATAATTCCATCAAATCCAAAAAATAAATAAACAGCACTGTCCACAAAACGGACGCAGAAAAAGTTCTGAATCTCTTAAGCATTTTTTTTTAACAAACGATCAATAAAAGTGCTTAAGCTTAAAATATTGATCTTAGGTCAAACTAAATATTCTGCTGTCTTATTGTCTATTAATTTTATATGAGGTTTGCAATTTTGCAATTGCTACCAAATTTTGTTAATATCTAAATACAGTTTTGAATCCTTTGTAGCAATAAACATAAATGCATATTTGATGTTTAAAATGTAACACTCAAGTGTTTTATATTCATGGAAAATGGCAAACATTACTTTGCAAACACAAACTTACTTGCAGGGTAGGATGCGTACCACATCATTGAGCTGGTAACCTTCAATGCACACAGCACAGTGATTAAAATCTGGCTCTGTTTCCTGTCAAACATAGACAAGAAAAAAATATAAATACAGATGAAGAATCTAAACAGAGAAACAATAATCTTAAAATCCAAATAAAAAAGTCAAAACCAAGAATCCCCATATAACACACCTTTAAATTCTTATTATAAAACTATGGAAGCCATAGTTTTTCCAAGACAGTTTTAGGCCAAACTAGAACACATTTCTAATATACACATAGCTAATATTCTATAACTAAAAACAGATTTCTTTCACTAATAACTATTACACAATAACTAATAATATGGTAACTGTTTTGGACCCTGGATACGGTTCCTTTTAAAGCATCTCTCACCCATTATTATTAAATATGAATGCTGGCCTTATGACACGTATCAGAGAAACAGTAATAAAGCAGGTGTGACTTTCTCTTTAAATGCAGTGATATGCTTATAAGTACCTGCATTCACTCTATATTGATCTGATCCCTTGACCTGTTCATCTGGTCCAGCTATTCTCAAGTGCATCATTTAGGCTTCAGTTAAGAAGCTCATGTGCTTGTTTAGAAACTACACAGTCATCTAAGACACATGAGTTTAAAGTGATCTAACTGACGGTCACTAAACTATTTAAACACGTGTGAATGCAGTACAACATGATACTGAAAACTCACTGAGATGTAAACTTAAACTTTACACTAGGCTTATTATTGAAAGTGACATGTATTTGTCAGTTACAGTTACCCATAACCGAAATGTGACCTCTGCATTTAACCCATCCTTCGTGAGGAGTGAACACACATTGCAAGTTGTGAACACACAGACCCTCAGAGCAGTGGGCAGCTATCACTGCAGCACCCAGGGAGAAATCGGGGGTTGGATGCCTTGCTCAAGACACTTCAGTTGCTACCTCCCGGTGCTGGAATCAAACCAGCAACCTACTGATTACAAGCCTGACTTCTTATCCAGTAGACCACAACTTTTATGAACACAATAGTAAATTACCATATTACTTGTGCTGTTTCTACAGTTCGTACATTTTGCACAGTTTGTGAATTATTATTCAACTGCATCAAAATGTTGTAGCATTTGACAGATCAATCAAATGAGCCACAAAACAGATGTTAACATCATGCCCAGTATCACATTTTAATCACAGGATACATTACCTCATTCAGTGTGCAGTGGCTGCATGCTGCACATATTGGCACATGTAACAGCACAGCTGAGTTAACATGCATACTCTACACAGTGTGCATACTACATTTCTAGCATGAGAAGTACAGGAACATGCCATTCTAAACATACCAGCTATATTCTGTGTCAAATAATCTCCTAACACAGATTCCAAATATACTCCGACTATACCAGGTGTATAAACAGAGAAGAAACAGGTTGGAGAGCTGAAGTGAGGACTTTTTAGGAAGTTGTCCTGGTAACAGTGTCTTCTGTGCATTTACTGTACGGATGACTGAGCAGGAGAGCATAATTCTCCAGCAGATTCAATAGACACAATGTGTCAAAGACACTGTGTCTCTGTGGCTCTGCTTTCAGCTCATCTGTCATTTAAGTGACCCGTGAGACCAGTCTCAGTCAAATCTCAGCACTGCTGAGGAAATGCTGTCTGCTGCTAGGAGTGACAGGTGACCATCATCCGTATTTCTGCATCATCTGTATTTTATGACTAAAATACTACTAAGCTTAATATAATTCCTATAAACCTTCCAGCATTCATTTAGAAAATGAAATAAATGGAAAAATGAAAATGAATGAATAATAAAATGAGAACATGACCCAGTGTAGTGACATTTAATGGGGTTGTAATTAAATTTTGAGTAAAGGTTTATAGTGCTATAAAAAGCGCTTTTATATGGTATTCTCTCACTATAATTAAAGTAACAAATTAAACGGCATCTCCTGAATTCTAGTGTTATGGATGCCACAGCAAGACTGAGAATGTGTTAAACACTGTATCTGTATATTAACATAACTTATTTCACTGCTCTCTAAAATACTGAGGGATCAATGGCAGTATTGAGTGGTCAGACTTTTTATGATAATGACCACTGAACAGTAAATGTAAAAATGGTCTTAAAGGATTTCAATATTCATTTTAATATGCTGAATATGGTACAGTCAGCACAAACTCTTTAATAGCTTTTTTAATAGCTGACCAGAAGTTCAGAAGTTAAAGAAAACAAAACATAGAAGGACCACAAAACGGTAACAGCAACAACAATGTGATGAAGTTAGAATTAGGGCTGCGCAATAACTTGCTAAACAATGCGATATGCAATACAATAATGTTAACTTTTGTAAAATCAATTTATAAAAGTGAAAATCAGTTAACAAATGTTTCACATTCTTTCTGAAAAAAGCATCATGACCCGTGAAAGTCAACAGACAGGTTTTACTGTACATACTGACAAAGCTGCAGGTACCTCAGGCTGACTCATCCTCCCAGATCAGTTTGCTATGAGAGCGTCACGGCTTGTTGATCGTCTTGCTTACGTCAGAGCAAATCAACATTCATGCACACGCACATACATAACTTTCTAAAGTATTTGAATCCTTCAGATATACAGTACCCACCATAAGTACAGGAACAGTAAAGGAATAATTGCTCTGTTTGCTGCGGAGGCAGGATATCTTTTATGATTAAAGACAAATATGAGGAAATGTACAGAATGCCACTTTTCTGTATACCATGAGTTCACCAACTGAACTCTTGAAGCCCTACTTAAAACAGAAGCTTTAATACTATATCTAAATATGTCAACAGGAAAACCATGAAATGCAATTAATTATATATGTATTAATATTTGCTAGATCAAATGTTTTCCAATAGCTGTTTTAGGCAAAAGGCTATTTTACTTTTAATCCTTTTAAGTAATCTACAAATATTCCATGCCCATGTATTTATTTATTCATTCAAGTAAGTGCCTGTTTAAAAGCATGATAATGTAGTCAGTTATCATCACAACAAATTTTACACTGACTGTACATTATCGCTTACATATATATCTCCTGTAGCAGGCAGCCCATCATTCAGTCAGCTAAGCAGACCTCTGCGTGGAGCCATTTAGAACGTGACAAAAACCCCTCCAAGGTTTTATGTCACACTCTGCTCTGTTCTTCCTGGAAGTACCTTCTCTGCTCTGATGCTATTTCTGTCACCTGGCAGTGTCCTGTCTACTCTGCATGGTCAAGGTCGTGTTGTGCGGTGTACGGTTTCTAATAGGCCCCTTCTGTGCGAGAGTCATCGACTGTGGTCCAGCCGGTCCCTGCAGAGGCTGAGAGGATTCAGTACTAAGGCTTAAGGGTGTATAAGGATGCTTCACTGCATGTAAATGTACTGTATGTAAATAAACACAATATTATCAGATTTCATGATATTTCAAAGGGCTGGAACATTATGAGAGAGAGAGAGAGAGAGAGAGAGAAAGAGAGAGAGAGAGAGAGAGAGAGAGAGAGAGAGAGAGAGAGAAAGTGAGAGAGGCAGATATACAGAGGAAAAGATGTTCTCGCTCAATCTCCACTCAGCATGACCTCCCTCAGATGAAAGGTTTCAATTTCTTGCAGTACTTCTCTAAGGCCAGCAATGTTTTATTCATAGCTGATGCACGCTGACCTTGACTGGGCTATGATATGCACTGACTGGCATGACTCCGCCCCTTCTCCAAACCCAACAGCTGTGAGGACTCTTTGCCTCATCACTCACCTCACAGACATTCATCTTTTACAAACCAATGCTTTTCCTTGGGTGGTCTTGTGTAATTACTGTGAGATTCACTTACATATTGGCCGCTGTAATTTATTAACCAACTGTAGACCAAATTACAGTTGAAATCGGCCATGAGTAATCGGCTGTAAAATTGAAAAAGCCAAAACCAACAGTTTATTAATTATTAATTAGGTACATTTATTGTGTTGGATAGTCTATAATGAGGTCCTTCTGCACACAATACAATCTACAAACAGGTAATTGAGAAATATGGAAAATGTACCAACACTTGTTTAGTGCTTAATCTCATGTCATAGAATAATAAAATAAAAATAATAAATAAAAAAACCTAAATTGAAAAATTAAATTGGTAGATCTTTATTACAGAAAGCAGTACATGTATTTATATAGCTAAAATCAGTGTGTATAGCTTGAAACAGTATGTTGTTATACAAGCATGATGCTAAAGTGAGAGACGTGCACTGAGTACAGATGCATTATGAATGGGAAACTGAACAAACAGTTCTATAAGAGGAAACTGTGCTGCTTACTATAGCCTAGCAATTATGACACAGATAGACTCAGAGAAAGTAAACAAGCCATGATCTTACCTTGTCCCCCCTCTTTACTGTCCTGGTCGTCAGCTTGCTAATGGCCTTTTTGGCAGCATCTCCCAGCCGTCGCTATAGTAACAAAAAAAGAAAGTAATTTACAATTTAGGTTTGCAGCTTGATGCAACAGGAAGCTAAAATGTCAACACAAAGTTTGGACATAAAAGGCAAAATAATATAAATTTTGAATTCAGGTTTTGACAAACAAGTCAGAGAAACAAGGGAAAGCATTAGTGGTATTAGTGCTTTAGCTCAAGGGTAACAAGAATATAAAAGTACTATGTCTATCAGGATTGTATCAGGATTGTATAACGAAAATAAGACAGAGGCAGTAAAAAGGCTAACAGAGAGAGCCATAAATAAAAGACTCTAAGTGCAGTCTGTGATGAGAAGTTCATTGTCTGTCTGTGTGTGTGTGTGTGTGTGTTTGTTCTAAAATGTCCCCTGTCTTCACGCTGGCTGTTTATTGCTAAATAAACAGCAAAGTGATTTACTACCAGCACTTCATAGAAAAAAGCCAAGGGGCCAACAGGGGCCAAAAGATTTGCATTAGCTAAAGTGTGTGTGTGTGTGTTTGCTGTATTTATAAAGGCCCCAAAATGTCCTTCTAAAACCTCTTTAAACTGACTCATGAGAACGGTCTTCACAAGTAAAAGGATCATAAATTACACAAATGATGTCTCTATTGAAATCTAAAAATGCCAAAGTGTTTGTGCAAGGATGTAGTAATTATAGTGAGCTTAAACAAAACTGTGTGTGTGTTTCAGTGTGTATGTGTGTGAATATGTACAATGGTGTCCTGTACATATGGTGTCAGGTCAGTAGTTGAACTGAGCAAAACTGAAAAATGAATTTGCTATAATAACAGCAAGCTGGCATTAACAGTACAGAATTTGATGCTCAATATGGATGTAGTATGATTTGAGAATGTTTGATTGCTTCAATGCAAGCAAAGAATCTGACCTGCACAAGAGTTAACAAGGTTGATGTGAAATATTTGCTTACATTTGCTTATTGACATAGAAAAAGTGCAGAAACCTAAATATGCATTTTCATGTTTCATATGTAGATTTATTGTGGTCTTAGACTTTTGGACCCAAATGTATGCATGTGTACATGCACTGTTTTTATTCCTATTCATCATTGTATACACTATATATTGTTTTGAAATCTCCACAGAAAAAGAGAAAAGGGTTGCCATTCAGCGACACCACAGTGGGGAAATGATGTCTGTGTGCGTTCACAAATGGAAACAGACACTGAAGAGGCAGAGCTCCACACACACACGTTTTACAGTTATCTTTGTGAGGACATTTCTAGACACAATAGAATCTCTAGCCCCATACTTAAACTGCCAAACCCTAAACCTAACCTTTATCTAATTCAAACCCAAATCCTAAAAGTCTCTACCCTTAAACAGCCCTTTAAAGGAAAATCAGAAACACACACACACACACGTTTCAGAGGGTGTGATTTTTGCTGGGATATTCAAAGGAACTGCAGTGGATTTGGAAGGAAAGTGTCAGACTTGTGTTTGTGTGAGTTGTGTAACACCTGACTGCGGTCCCGTGCGCTGGTGTCTCTGATCTTCTGGATGAAGTAGAAGATAAGCCAAGCAGATGAGATAATCATCAGCACGATAAAGGAGATGGAGACAAACACTAAAGAGCCACGGTTGATGATCTTGGGTGGCCCTCGTGATCCCACCATTACTGACACCAGCACTGACTGATTCTTCTCCAAGTAGCCCAGAATCTCCTTCCCAAAGGACTCAGTGATCATTACCGCCACTATGTCACCAGTACCTGTAGAGAAAGGTGGGGTCATGTGACATTAACAGGATTTGTTTAATTGGTTAATTAGTGTTAATGTAAACAGGCAGGATAGATCATCTTAACTTTCAAAATACTCTTTAGGCTCTTCAGGCTTTGCTGTGTCAACGGAGCCTAATACACAATGCATTCTGTCAATAAACTCTCACTGTCTATTATGTCCCTAAAATAATTAAACAGTACTATAAAGCACTCACTGTTTATTTGGGCTTCTTGTTTTTATTTTTTATTACGCCAATAAAATTGTACTATATTAATATTGAAACTGGTATTAAAATAAAGTCCACCTGCTGATGTTTTGTGATGTCAAGTATTCAATAGAGCAAATCAAGTTTAAACTATTACCTACTATTACCCTAAACTATTATGTTTGTTTAGAGTCTCACTTTATACTACATGAATGCACTCCTGCATGCATGCAAGATCCAGATACATGTGAACTCACTTTACTGAGACATGAATTAACACTCACACAAAAGCACTAATCTTTTCCAACTCTGTTCTGACCTATTAACATTCACACAAATGGCACACACAAAATGAGGACACACAAACACTTTTTCCATTCCCCACACAAACACACATATAAGGCACACATTGCCCTCACACACAGATTTCGGGCTTAGGCTGTGCCACAGACACAAATGTAATACAGGCCCTTAAGCTGTGTAATGTTAGAACTGTAAAGATGGTAACATACTGCAGACCTGGGCTAGCCAGTGATCTAATCTTCATATTTGGAAATGGTGGTGCTCTTTATAAAAGAAAACAAATGCAGCTAGGAATGCTATTACTGAACTACTACTCTGGTCAAAGTGACATTCAAGGAGAGATGAATCAAGATGACAGCCAGTTCATTTTACCTAAATAAACACAAATGTATACTCAAATGCCTGTAAATATTGTTTTGAGATTGAGATTATGGCAGACCCTCTGGTAGTACAATTGCAATCATATGTAGTCGTGCCCTGGGATGTTCACATTAGACTGCAAGACTTCAGACAGACAGACCACAGCAGCTCTCTGAGGTAAAGTTCTCTGATCAACCGCTGAGATGGCATAATGGAACATTAAATTGGCTGCTTTATAGGCTGAGTCTCAGCTCCGCTGGGGTCTGCTAGGTCACAGATCTACTTTCACAGCTTTGTAGCAGCTAATAGCGTGGCAAGGCTGTGAAAAATCACAAGAGACACAGGTTATAGAAAAGCCCATGAAGGGTGCCACATAGAGACACTGTTACTTAAAATATTATGATGGCTACAACAATGAAACCTAGAGAATAGAGAATCTATTTTTTTGCTACTCCTGAGAGCTTTGCACATTTTTGACAACTGTAATTATGTAAGTACTGATGATGTCAGAGCTGTTGCATAGTACTTAGTGCACATGGTCTGAATCTGGTTTGTTACATATTCAAATTCCTCCTCCCAATTCCTTTTCACAATAACTAGTGATTGACTAATATAACAATCAGGCTGATATTTGATATGTATGTACTGAACTGTATTTGCCTCCACCCTAATCTCATGGGAAAATGTAACCGTTTTAAAATTCGGAAATCATTGCAATCATCAAGCGTGAAGGTCCCTAGCCTAACCATTACTGGGCTCAAATTAGATAGTATAAAAATCTACTATGAATTCATACAAATTAGCCACTAATCTACTAAAACTTAAATAGCCATGAAACTGTGTGGTTGTTTCTGATGTTATCACAGCTAAATATTCTCACTTACAGCCAAATAAAGATACTTACAAAACTACTAAACTCCTTACAGCCAAATCTAGAAAAACATGCACACAAAACAGGAGAAAAGAGTTTTAGAATAACAGCTTTAATAGAGTGTCTGGCATTGTGTTTGTTTCTTTATGCATTTTGCATTTAATTATGCAGTCCATACATCACAGTAACATTGTATAGACAGTAATACACTCTGGAGTTCATCAGCTTTTGCATTTATGCACAGCTTTTTGTGTTTATGTGAACAGGAGTTGAGTGTATAGTGTCTTAGCTGCCTGGCTCAGAAGGCCATTTGTCAGCAGTAAAGATGATGGCTGGAGCAGGACAGGACAATTTGCCGTGACTGATGACTGAGCAGCTCTGATAAACACCAAGGCCTTTATTCTCATAAGCAGCAAGAAAACCAACAGATGTACATCCTGATGTACACTGTTAGATAACTCATTCCACAGACACAGCCATGATTCTTAAACCAATAGCATGCCAGGACAAATTGGTCCTGTAAGGAAACAGCTGATCTTTGATCTGATTGGCTGCCATTTAGGTAAGTGGCTGACTGGAGTTGAACACAAGTACAGTTTCTAACAAAAGACCTTCGAGACAGCAGTTCTTTGTCAACTGCCAAACGGTTCCTTGAAACTTTAAAAAAATGACTGCATACTATAGTCAGCGCACTGATACAATCAAATAAAACCATGCCCAACACATTAGCACAACACATGCAACTACATTAGCATTAAATTTGTTATTTAAAACACTGCAAATCCTAAAAACCTATAACATACACTGTTAAAAGCTATCATCCAGATAAAGATGAAAACGTACATGAATCTTCTGAATACAGAACTGCTGACCTTAAAGCATAGTTAGCTTTGCCTCACAATGGCAATGGATGCATGTTTTATTCATCAGCCGTTCCTCAAGTAAATGTTAAGACATGCATATATTGATCTGTATTGATGGGAAAAGTCCCTCAAAGGTGGTCTTTAGCCCAACGCATGCTTAAACTGATGGGTGAGGGTGATACCACCCTACAGAGTGTGTGTGTGTGTGTGTGTTGACATTATGACTTAAACCCACTCCACACGCAACTGTTTTAAAAATATCTGATACAATGTACAATGTGAGTAACCCCCCCCCCCCCACAGATCTCTCCACATTTCACACCATTAAAGTCATTAAAAAAATTAGCCAATGGCTAGCAAAATGTCTGATGTCACTTGCCTGTGATTGAGTTACCGCAGCTTTAAAAGCTACCTGTGTTAAAAAGCATGAGAAAATTTCTTGCAGGGGAAGAGCGGTAGTTTCATTTCCTGGCTAAAATTTAACTTAGTTCAAGTTCACTTGCATTTTGTGCAGATAGATCCATTTGTAACGTTACGTTTGCCTTGTGTTTCTAAGATATCTGATTAGTTTCATACAAAATATGAACAGCTTCCCCCAAATGCTTTTTTTCAGACCTATGAAAGCCTAGCAAGTAATATTTAAAAAAAACTTGCCAATGGTGACTCAAGCTTCACTGTGTCTAAAGTGGACTGTAATGCCACAATCACTTATCACTTAAATACTCAATATTTGTAAGTGATGTTGACGCTACTTTAGAAACAGCGCTAGGATAACAAAGTTAATTTAGTAACTGTGAAAACACCCATCTATGCCTGACAAATATACAGTCAGCAGGTGAAAGTACCAGGTCAAACATACATTCACAAACACACAGGGAACATTAAATACCATATACATGCATTTACATGTGTCTTCCTATTACATAACTTTTATGACATTCAGCTTAAATGGGGTTTAATTAGTCTTAAACCTAAAATTGTAAAACTATTGTGTAAAAATGTCTGTTTTCAGTATATGTGATTGAATCAATGTTGTAGATGCTCAAATGAAAATAAAAACAGTGCTGAAACTTTTTGGGGCAACTCAGATGCAAATGGATTACAAGAAAACCATAACATGGAAAAAAAAGAATTTTTTTTGCTTGCAGTAGGCATGTTTCAGTTCTGCTTGCATCTTTTGGGGTTGAAGACACACTTCCCCGCCAACTCAAATGTGCAAGTACCCAAACAAAAAACTTCCTGTGTGTGCACATGACACACGCATCTAATGCAGAAATCTAAACGTGTAACTTCCTGCTGCAACCCTTGTGGAAGCATTCTTATAGCATACATAAAACAGATGCAGAGTTGCGTGATGCACAATTTTTCATGTAGTAAAAGATCAAAGACCTAGCTTGCATATGGAGGTTTGAATCCCATAGGTGGCAGAGAAAAAGACCCTTTGAATAAGTCATGCATTCCCGCTATATTTAAGCATCTCATAGATCCCATTCTGAAAGCTCTGCCATGACTCACCCTCAAACCCCCCACTGCCCCCTTTATCAATCCCATCACGCTTCTAAGATGTTTGCCAGCATAAGGTTAAGTCCTATGTGGCCTATGCATCCTATCTGTTGGCTCTGTGCCAAGCTACAACACTACAAGTGTGTGTGTGTGGACAGAGAAACAGTGACTGCTCTGGTGGATGTGTGCCAGCATGCGCAGTCCGTCCTTCCCCTTGTCAGAATGTCATCAAACCTAACCTGACACTGTCACACTCCAGGTTTATAAGCCTTATGACAAAATTATGATTTACCAACACACACACACACACACACATAACCAAACATACACCTCTTTATAAACTTCAGAAAATACATCACATAATCAGCAATGCTTGGCTCTGAACCACTAAGAAACCATCCACAGGACAAATTAAAAAAATAAAATCCACAAATAAACAATAATAATGTTAAATATAATAAAGATGCTGTATTAATAAAATCATTCTTGAATACAGATTCTGAACATATGTGGCTATCTTCCATCTTACAGAACACTTCCATCTTACTGGATCTGCTGAACATAAAAACTACCAACAACACAATCTGAACCTTTACAATATACAAGTATTATAAACACTTGCATAATTCATTATGAACAATCCATAATGTATTTTGCGTAGCCTGATGTACTGTGATGTGGCTGTATCATCTGTGTAGTCTGTTTTGTAAACATTTAATGGACTGTCATGGACATTAAAACTACTGAGTCAGCTATTGCTTTTACCAAAATCCTTTTTTATATATATTTTAACTGAGCACAACACAGCAACATTTTATCCATTCACTCTCAACACTCTCCTAGTGTGAGTGACAGCCTCACACAAAAGCTATTTCAATAACTATTTCAATAAATTTGGTTTAATTACTTCTACTAGTTTCATTTTAAGATAATCTCACATACACAGGTTTTCTAATCCACCCACATGCACACATGTTAGGTTTCTATGCTTTGTGGGGACGTTTAATAGACTTGATGACTTTTATACTGTACAAAGTGTGGGGACATAAAGATGCCTCTCTGTGCCTCTCTCCCATTTAGTCTTAAAAATTAGTTTCCCAGTCAACAACTCTCACTGCTTTAAAATTTTCTGCAAGATGGCAAACAGCCCCTATGAAACTGACATTCCCTGTCAATACATTTTTAAACCACTTCCTGTGCTTTTTAATTGGCCCATCAGCAACCAATAACAACAGACTGAGGATTCCTAAAACACTGTTTATGTACACTCTGCAGCCTGATAAAAATAATCAGTAATTAAAGGCTAAGTATTTTGCCAGTAAACATGCATTTAACACAATTTCTGCAGATACTAAACGCAGCCTTTTGTGTGACTTTTACCATAACAGTGAGTGCATCGTCTCATCAGAGCTGATGGCTGATTTGAGTAGTTTGAAAACTCAGCATGAAATGCCTGTGATTACAGTGGAATGCTTTCTTAACATATCTAAAACTGTTTGACAAAACAAGATGAGAATTGCACACAGCATCCAAAATTATAATCGTGTTTAAGCACATTAACCTGCTATTTATAAAAAAACTGTCAATTTGATTTGATTATTTAATAGCTGCCCAACCTTTACTATTCAGAGAATAATGTGTTTCATTTGAACAATAATGTGTACAGAGCTCAACTAGGTCATTTTGTTCTGAATGCAACTGAAGGCTTTGCACTGCGATTAGGCTATCAGACAGAGTATTAATGGTTTTAAAGGCTGCATGTGAACGCATCTATTAAGTACCAGGATGTAGTTCTATTGAGCAACTGCATGTGAGAATATGAAGCTGACCTTCATGAGCCATGGTGACTGTGTCTTCTTTGGAGCCATTATTGTAGATAATGACGGCTGAGGCATTGAATGCGGCCGCCTTCAGGATCTTCTCCTTAAAGGTGCACTTCCCTCTTTGCATTATAGCCACCCAGTGTGTGGTCTTCGGAGGCACTACAAACCGAGTGTATGGACAGCAGCCTTGCAGATCCACAGCTAAAAAGAAAAAGAGACACAGTTAGAGGGCCTTGTTTTTCTTCTTCATTAAAACCTTGCATAGCCCAAGCTGTGACCTAGCAGTTGTGGCTCTCATGCAGGCTATACAGGATTTAGCTTGCTTCAACGGTTAGTTGTTTATCATTGGCAAATTTGATAATGGAATTTCTATCAATCAAATTAGAAACAATCCTAAATTCTCCAAAAATCCATCTACAATTTGACCGGAAAAACAAATGACTACTTTTCAAGTATTTTGGTTTAAACAAGCAGGACCTTTAAACATTAATGATCCTTAACTGATCCTATAGGAATTCATTCCAAATTATTGTCAACTTTCCAACAGTGATCAATCAGCATTTGTGTTGACATTCTCTGCCTCAAGAACCAGCCAAGAAAAAGTTGATGCTGAAATCTATGAAATGTTTTTATTGATGGACATCATGCTGCCAAACAACCTCTATTTGTACTGTTGACTTGCGTTTTTGCTGAAACCCAAACTTACCACCAACATCTGAAAGTAAAACTACACACATTAGCAGTGTAACAGAGTACATGGGGCTGCCTGCCTCCTTATTTCTCAGCGATTGCTCCATCAACACTGGAGATTAGAGGCACTCTGATGAGCTGGGCTATGCAAACTAATGCCCTGACACTTCCAAACACTGACTCATATGTCGGAGCAGTCAGGCTTGTTCTTAGGGGGAGGTGGAACCCCCACTGGGAGGCAGAGCAGGTCACAGTAATTGATTATCTTCAAAAGATAATAGGAAGGGCTTTTGCTTGTTTCAGCACCAAGCCCAACTCTCCAGCAAACCCCACCAGCTTCCCTTAAGGCTTTTGGTGATGTTTATTGCATTTAATGCAAAAGTGCAAGAAGGAAGGCAGAGGAAAAACTTGTTACCAGTAAAAACACCCACAACACACAAAATGATGCAGAATCAAATATTCATTAGCCTGCAGTATCAACAATGAGAAACAGTTTGCTGTTGGTGTGCGTCTATGTGTGTACTGGGTTGTAGAAGCAACACAAAAGGAGGTCACAAGCTAATATTGTTGGTCCACCAGCTAATATTGTGGGGCCTCGGAGCACCATAATATTAGTATCAGCATGAAATATTCATGTTGCTGACCAGCAGCGGCCAATGAGCAGACCTGTGAGGTACAGCCGTAATATGAGTCTACAATTACCTGATATTAAATCATAAAAAACAGCCTGATAATGCATCATGCATGAGCAGAAAGTCAAATATTTACAGGAGGGAAATAAACATATGCTTTTATTTTGAAGCAGAAAAACTATAGATCCACAACCTATTTTTTATGATTATGAACAATTTGGTTCTGTGAACTAATCTTATACTTCTATTCATGACATTGTTTATCAAAACATCTTTACAGGGACAACAGGCACAAAACAATTCTATTGACTTATGACTAATGTTAGACATGAGAGTTTAAAACAACTTTTTTAAAATAGAATTTATATTTTGGGGTGACCTTACCCTTTAATTTAACGTTATTAATGAATGTGCTGGGATTGCAGTTAATACCGAACATCCTTTAAAGTGGAGTTTACTGTTGCATCTCTGACTTTGCAGTGTTATTAGTGCTGAGGGGGCATAATTATGCTTATAAGGAAAGTGGGTAGAGTCTGGTCTTCTATTTCTAATTTTTTGAGGTAGGAATTTTGGGTTTTCATGAGCTGTATGCCAAAATCATCAATATTAAAACAATAAAAGGCTTGAACTACTTCAGTTGTGTGTAATAAATCTAAAATATATGAAAGTCTAATGTTTATCAGTACATTACAGAAAATAATGAACTTTATCACAATATGCTAATTTTTGAGAAGGACCTGTATAATGAGCAACTTAATTACATACAAAAAACAGGTGATAATTCAAGAAGGTGCAAAAGATTTGATGAAGTTGTTGTCCATGTCAAATGTAACAATGACATTTTTAAACTGAGTGTGTGGGAATTAAAGCCTATGTCACTTCTTTTGGAAAATGAAAATCTGGCCTTCTGACTGTAACAGCATCAATCATCAGCAAAGCATTGGCTTGCCCTACACATCTCATGGGCTCTATAAACTTGATCAAAACCAGCTGGACAATTTCACGCAAAAGTCAATCATAACATCATAAAAATTTTAGCAACAAAGCAATACACACTGCTAATGTAGTTCTTAGTGTTCAACTGTATTGCAGTGCTATAATCCAGTTAACAATAAGCATTTCCCATAGACACAAGAATTTGTTCACAATTTATGTACTTGATGTCTTATGTGTTAACAGCTTTAAATTTAGAAGCCACATTTTTGAAGTCAGTGCATCTTAGTGCATAGAATGATATTTTTTATTATTTAGAGGCTAATTATTTATATCACTCAAACCAAAAGCATTCCACCAAGCTGAAACATTTTTGTAAAAAGCTAATTTATTTTAGGTATAATCAACAAATGTTATATCTTGTTTATGAAGGCCAAAGGACAAAGTTGCCTTTAAAATAAAATTGCAACACCTTAAATTAAAACCCAACATACTATTGTAATTTAAACAGAAAAAAAACATTGGTCTTGTAATGTTGCTACACTAACCTGTAGTATTGTAATTTTTTCCTGTAATCCAAACAAGTTCCTTATTGAAACTGGAAAAAAAAATTAAAATGCTTTGATTGCAATTACCACATATAGAATGCTAAAACTGACTAGCAGTGCTCCACATTAAATCAATCTATTACTATAATTGTTTTTTTTCTAGTTCCTTTCTTTCCTATACTGTCTATCTCTTGTTCTCGTTTGAAGAGAAGTAAAAAAATTAAAGTAATTTGTGACAGTAATCTTCTCCATTCATGTTTTCAGGCTAACTCAAGAAGCTAATTCATGACCTATTTTGTTCAGTAGTTCAGTAATGCACATAAATGTAAATGTAATCTTAATAAAACCATGTGACATGTAAAGTGAAAGTTCTGGAACGGAGTTCACAGCTCCTCATAAAAGTTCCATTGGTTCTGCAGAATACGCTGGAAATTATTTGAACATAATGATTCAGCTATTGTTTGTTCTCCAAAAGGTCCAGATGACAAAGGTCAGACTACATTATAAAAAAAGAGTAACAAACTATAATTTAACTTCTTTGCTTCCATTTACATGAACTAAATGCAAATGTAAAACTGCTAATAGAAACATGCAAAACACTGAAACGTTCAGATTTGTGAAGTCAGAGGTAAACTCTGTGCACTTCATCTCACAGAAACTCATGAGTAAAGCTAGATAAAGAGGCAACAAATGTTACAAAATGCAGAACATGAAGCAAATTGAACTCTACAGTGTGGATGAAAAATAAACTCATGGATCTTATAGGCTAATTAAGACTAAATTAATATAAATGGTGGTACACTCTAAACAGATTTTCTTTAGCAGGTTTGAACAGAATAATAAATGACCCACATTTAGCTGATGATATCAGTTCAGAGGTTGGTCAAGCAATCTGGCACTAGGTCATTTCTACCAGTCGTTAGCTGAGGAGGGCAGACTGCCTGTGAAATCAAATCGGGATCTTGTACAATAGATAGTTGGAGCATAATGGTTCTCCCAAATTAAATGCAGTGCTGGAGGACATGTGCTGCCCTGTCATCATTAATTCTAATCAGAAGATATGGAGCATGAGAGCTGATCGAGGGAATTTTCAAAACAAATTGATCCCATGTATCTGGGGCATGTCATCATGTCATCACGGGATGAGAATAAAGGGGATAAATCAGCATTAATTATTATGAAGCCACAGCACTACATTACAAAAAACAAGTGAAAAATATAGGCCATATAATACATGCCCCCCTAAAATTGTACAGTTTACAATTTACCACAACTGTATGTTTTTGGTCAATTGGTACAAAGTACCAATAAAAAATCAAATATAAAATTTGCCATCCAAACTATTTAAAGAAATGCTAAATCTAAATGAGTTTAAAATTCATGCTAACAGGAAATATAACAGTATGTACATGTTACACATTGCTTAAGCACATAAAACAAATCAAAAATAAAATGTACAAGTAAAAAAATAAAATAAATTAAGCCACTAACACATTTAATTTAACAGATATCATAGGTAAATGAGAATATACTGTACACAATTCCCCTCTGCACAACATATACAACATACCTAATATTTAGAACTGAAAATGAAAATACTTTTAAAAAACAAACACTGCGTATCTACAAGTCAAACAGGATGCATCAGGTGAGGTGATAAGCGCATAAAAAATTCAAGTATGTGCAGAATGAAGCAGGTTTTTTTTTTCATTTTTTTCATTTTTTTGCACATGACTTACTGCTTCTTTGTAAAAAGGGCAGAGTGGGTAACCGGCATGTGCACGTTCTGGAATGTTAGATACCATCAGCAGAATTCTTCCACCACATCACCTGCATTACAACCAGACAAATGTCACACACGTGCCGTATCTCTGTGAGGTATCTCATATCTCCCCGTTTGTGAGGATAAACAAAAAACATGGTGCTTTGCTCTGTGAAAAACTGAGCAGTGTGCTCCTAATTGGGAACTAATTGTGATACCTATATCAGACACCAAGGCCGATTTTCAGGTTAATCTACAATAAGGAGTCTTAATCATTAAAATAGTGGCTAACTCGCACTTTAAATTGCCGGATAAAGCTTCTGGAAAGATGCAGTCTTCCCTCCAAAGCAGAGCTTCATGACAGAAAAGCCTGTTAGATTGATATGTAGGTCAATCCTGAGCAAGCTGTGCACATAAGAAAAGCATTGCTTCTAAAGTTTTACACCAAATTAGCTGAGTGATCTTAAAATGCTTTCAGAGGTTCTGGTGTGAAAACTGAGCATTTGAGTTCTGTTCATTATGTTAGAATGAAAGTGTGGACCTGATTCAGCAAACAGCACCCAAATTCACCCGGTTTATATCAAGGATAACATTTTAATTGGCAGTTTAAAAGCTTTAACGTCATGGTTGTTGTGTGCGTAAAGTTTGCCATAAAGGAACAAAAACAAGAAAGTAGAACAGAAGTTTACGCTTCTCTTCCTGCCAGCACTTATGGTGGTTCTCGTAGCAATGACGCAACAAACTGCGGTTCAGTTCTGAGGGTTTAAAGGGCTTTCAAAAACAAACAACGGTCTCCATGTGAACAACGTTGGTTCAGACACATTCAAAGGAGGCGCAAACCCCATTAAAGTATCTGTGTGAACATAAATCAAGTTTACGGTAAATCTTTACAGAATCACTACTAACTACGTTCAGACACGACACTAATTCGATTCTCTGCAGCTCATCTCCTAACATTATGTTCGTTTCAAATAAGAATACATTATGACCTCACATGCACCCACGTACAGAAAAATCATGGGAATTTAAGCAAAGACAGGCTGACAATTAGCTTTCCTGATCTTTGCTGGCCCACTCTAACCTTCAATCCGACAACAGCACTAGTGCAATCAATGTCCCAACATCACTCCAGCTCACATTTCCTGCCTGGATCAATTAGGAGCATATGGTACGTCACATGGTTCCTTTTCTTTATCTTTTAGTTTTAACAAATGGATTTTTTTGCTGCTTTCCTTCATTTGATGTGTAAACAATCCATATATTTCCTACCACCCAAAGAAGCATAAGAAATCTCTTCCTTATGCTCGGCTAAAGAAACAGACAAAAATAAAAATTACTTCATAACAGAATAAGTAAATAAATGTATCTTTTTAAATACAATGTTCCAATGGAACATTTGGTGGAAAACTTATTCCCAATCATTTCATTTAAAAAATGTTGGTTCATGGTCAAATTTTATTTAAAAGGATCTCTACAGTTTATAAATTACCGTAATTCCCACAATTCAGGATTTGAAAGGCCTTCTGGTTACCAAACCAAGTCTTTAAGCACTATGCCACCACACTTAAAACAACACAACTTCTAAGCCTTTACAGATGATCCAGAGTGCAGCAGCCTGTCTGGTCTTCAGAGGCACCTCTTCACCTAAACATTCTCCTTACAGATTTATGTTGTTAATTATGCTGTCAATTATTAAGTCAACAAATAAATGACAGATCCCAGCCTTCCCTTGATGAAACTCACAGCAGTCTTATTAAACAGCTTAGGACACACAATTATTGCACTTAATAAACTCCTACACGTTTGCTCTGGTGTTGTTATACTCTAATACATACAGACATTGGGCATAGTAGCTTGTTTTTGTAACGTGTTCTTGGACTGACTGCTTCTGCCGCTAATTAAATATTTAAATTACCTTAAACTTTGTTAATACACTTAACCAAATACAAAAGGGGACCACTGCATCATTTGCCCATTGGCCAGTTTGTTATGTCCGCTGCCTGGAGTGAATCTAATTTGTCCTTATGGCAGGGTCATTTACTGCCATTTGTGCTTGTTCAACCATCATAAATTGCTACATGCAGGGAAACATGCAATTGGATGCTTATCATCACAAATATTCATCACCTCTGACTGGCTACAGTCCTGTCAGGCTGCTTTCTGTTTAGCCTGACTGCTTTATGTCTGTTTCAGGGGTGTCAGCTCTTCGCTACGCTGGCTTTTGATTGGCCGTTATATTACCTCTTTGCATTTCTATTGGTAGATGGTTTTCTGTCTCACTGTCCATTAGCTATGGCTTGTTTTATTGCCAGACCCCAAATGACAGCTGCAGCTGTTGAGAAACAGTGAGAAATGAGTATAGGAAAAAAGTGAGTCACAAGGCCCTGCTCTCACTCTCTCACTCCCTCTTTCTCTCTTTGTTAGGGGTGAATTAGGAGTGAAGGAATTTTTGTGCTCGTCACCTTGTTTAGACTCGTGATGAGCCACTGCTATGGCATCTGAGACTGGAGGAGATAAACACAGAGGTCAGATGAATACATTGAGGTCTCCTGAGAAAATATAATTATAAAACAGTCAAGCAGGAAGTAATGAGCTGCTTGTTTATTTTCTGTGAGAAACAGACCCACCAAGCATTAGGGTGACTTAGTAGATTTGTTAATGACTAATCTAATGTTATTTGCTTTTGGTGGTGATCAGAAGCTGAGGGTGATTTGACAGTTACAAAGCCTTTCATTAAGCTAAAATATAGACTTTGGTTGAATAAAGCCTCAATAAATTCATTACAATGTTGCATACATTTATTGACAACAAAATAATTGTGATTACATTAATAATGTTTGATATTGCATACAGCCCTGCATTAAACAGCTTGATCTTGCTGTAATATAGTGAGATTACAAATACACTGTTATATCGTTATATAGTACCACCCACTGCTATATAGTGCAGAGACAGCGTCTGAAATTCTAGTGATTACAGTAACAGAGGAAGTGGGTGGTACTCTGCACTTGTCTGTTTTATGTAATCTTTTAAGAAGAGTTATTACCTTGTTTAAGAAAAATGCCAGATGCAGCTGAGAAGGTGATAAGAAAGTCAGAGTAAAGAGTAAGTTTTGAATATACTGCAGTCACCCACTGGTAAATGACAGAATGTCTCCTTTAGATTCTTGTGTCTGTATTTCAACTAAAATACAGAGCGCAGTGTCCCTGTTCCAGCTCCTGACTGGATTAGGATTGATGATCTGTACTGGGTTCACTGGCATTAATGACCAGTAGGTCAGACAGTTGCCTCGGGTCAGTTCAACACACTAGGTTAACCAGAACAGCATGTTAACTGAAATGTAGGGCAATGAGGGATTGATACGACTTCCCTGCTAAACTATAAACAAACCTTGGGTAAAAAATGGGCAAAGGTCTCTTTTTTTGCGACCGTTGACACATTAATCTTTGATAAGTCTCACCAGAATGATTCTAAATTTAATAAGGCTTGCACCTCAATAAATATTCTAATGGTGCTATAAATATAATGTATAAATATTGATTTATAGCGTAATTGATTTACATAGAATCTTAGTCTTCTGGATTTCTGGCAATTTCCAAGCATCTTGTAACATGAACGAGCAGAACATGGGAAAAAAATCAGGCTAGAGAGAAAAACATACACCCAAATGCTGGAAGATGATACCAGCCATCCCAAGAATGATTATGGATACTGCACTTCCCTCAAGCCATTTAATACATGCAGGGGATATGGCCAAAACCAAATGAATCAGCAAAACTTACAAACATCAAGCCCGGCTCAATGGAGGTTCGTTTACTTTATGGAGGATTGAGTGCAAAAATAGGTGACATAGACAACGTTTATATACAAGGGGATCAAATGCAAGATTGCCAAGCAATTGAGCAACATAAGCTGGCAACAAACAAGCCACCTCACATGCACTGAGACACAAGGACTGTCAAATACTTCAATGCGGAGAAGGGTAAGGGTCGGCAGTACTGTAACTGCAAACAAAGCAAGCCAGACTTCTGTCACTTATCCTCCATGTCACTGACTTTTCAGAACAGAGCACACAGGACTGAACGGTCTCTTCAGGGGAGGTTATGCAAATACAGTTTGAAGGGTGTTTAGGGGACGGTAATGTTTACTGAGTCATTGTGAGAGAATGAGCCACAGCAAATTTAATTGGTCCCATAAGGGCACCTGACTATTCACAAGATCCCACACCTACAAATGTTACATGGGTAACCAAAATTACAGAAATGACTGTCCACATATAATCATAGAATAATTAGTACTTCACTGAATCATGGGCTACACTGCTCTGAGATAAATTACAACAGCAATTTTGTTTTGTCATCCACAACATGGCATGACAGCCATATGACACTCAAATAACACAGAAATCTTCAGATTACATATTTCAGACAATTATTATTTGCTTTTCAAAAAGGTACTCTTTCATTGAACAATTTATCTGTAGACATTGCTAAACAAATCGAAATGTAACATTCATTACTGTAATATAATGTTAAACTTAAATTTTTATGAGTATATAAACATCCATAAAATGTATTGAATGGAAACCTTATACCCCGCTGCAAACCTTGTGATTTTAACAACACATGGCTACAGAGCCATGCAGTGCAAAAAAGGCTTTTCGCTTATAAACAAATGTACAAAGCATTTGAGAAAAATAATTTGAGATTTTATAGTGGGATCAAAGGTCTTCTGGGGCTTTGAGCACCATGACGATATTTCATGGTGCTCAAGGCAGGAAACAGCCAGAGGTAGGAAACACTTGTCATTCTTAATCAATAGACACTATAGGTAAGGTTATACTAAATAAGGCGAACGATCATGGGCAATTTGCAACAAGCACTAACAACAACAACGTTAATCTAAAAAGAGGCAGAGAACTCTATGTATCATTTTTACCTAGGGGATATTTCTGACCCAAAGTACACAGCAGCCAAGTAGTGAACCCAGACTCACCCCCATTCACAGCAGCAGGTGAGATCACAATCCCCTTGGCCTCTGTTTTGGGAGAGTTCTGCCCATACCGCCCGTCATTCTTCGTGACCATCTGTTGAGGATTGCCTTTATGGTCCAAAACGGTGGCGTTCACCGTGGCGCTATAATAATCTTCCTTGTTGACCATATTCTTGTCGGCACCGATAGTCAGCGTACATCTGGGCGAGACGAAGGCGAGGAAGAAAGCCAGGAGACAGCTGCTGCATGACGCCGGGGCGGCCAATCTCTTCAGCATCTTCGGCAATGGCTTTTCCGTTTAACGCAGCCCGACTGTGGGATTCTTTCAGCTATCACCGCATAAGCATATTGTCTTTCTCTCAAGCCTCAACGTTAACAGAGGGAGGCATCCGCGAAAGAGCCTCTCCTGCTTTTGCAGCCTAAAAGATAGAAAATCAGAAACAGAACTCAGATTATCTTTCCGTTCTGTGTTAATGCTATGAAGTTATATCTGGGCATTGCAATTGGTGAGCAAATTGCCCACAATAAAATTTAGGGAAACAAATCCTGATTTCTCGTAATGGCAACACAATGCATGCATGCATTAGAGTTAGAAGCTTTCGTGCATGCAGGCATTAGACTTACAGGCTCTTGTGCATGCAATCTTACGGTTGTTTTAATGAAAGGCGGTTGCTTTTAGTCTACAGGTCTAACAACAAGTGCAACAGCTTTACACGTCTGCAAAATGCCAACAAATGTATCGCTTCCTGTTGTCGCAAAAGCAAAGCATAAGCAAATGTATTACTTCCTTTAATCGCCAAACCAGCCTTCACAATGCAACCAGCTGCCATGCAACACGAAAACATTTCATTCGCGTTTAGGTTTAATTAATGAAAGCCATACCTGTTCGGTCGCTGCCCCCAGTATTGTTTAGGGTCGATCTTTTCTTTGTTTTGATGTTTCACTGCGTCGTGGCGCGTTTGGCCATAAGCAGACCGATATATTGGTGTTCTTGATTCGTTCCAACCTTCTCACCCAACACCGAGCCGTAAGCTTGTGCGCATGATCGAAACGGCGCGTCTCTCGCTCAGTGTGATCATATTGGTGGGAGGGAAGGGGGCCACATCACCATCGTATTCTCTTTACTCTCCCTCGCCATCTCTGGGTCTTAATCACACTGGTTTTGGTTTTTTTTAATACTTTCCTGGCGTGTAACGCCTAGAGCTTTGCCAGTATTGACATTGATATTATTTATGTGAAATATACATGAAATAATCACTACGGCATTTCATGCAGAGACGTGTGCAATTAAATTTATGTGTGAAAAAAATTATAATGAAGGATATTAGGCCTTTCTTGTAGAACTGTTGTCCTTATTACATAAATGTGGGGTAATAGAAGACAGTCTTATTTGATGTTTGGGGTTCAGAGGCAAAAATTATGAACATTTACTTTATCAGTAAGTGACCACACTAATTTAAGTACATGTCAGGGGCCATAAAGTATCTTCTCACTCAATGTGCTGTGGCGCCATCTAGTGGCTTTCATAAAAGGGAAATACACAATAACGCTAAACGTTGTCGTCTTAAAGAGTGTCTGACGTGCAGACTGTTTTGAATCTAATACAATGAAAGTAAATTGTAACCACAGATAATAACCTTTAAACAGTTGACATGGATAGTTATTTGGTAGAGATCATAAAATACAATACAAGATCTGTATTTCTTTTTTCTTTCTTTCTCCTGCCCACAATACACAATATTTTATCATACCTGCGTGGATTCCTTATCCATCTACGTGTCTTACTCGCCTATTGGGGGTTTTCGGTCCATATTTTTATATATAAAACATTGTGAGTTTTAGTTAAATTTATTTAACTTTTATGAAAGTATTCTAAAAATGTAGTAGAATCTGCCACCGCTTATTGTCAAGATTGCAGCCGTTGCGCCCCTTAGCGGTCAGTACCTACATCTACACTGTAACAAAATGCCTGTCTTACATTTTTACCAGGATTTAAAATAGTTAGTTGAGACGACTTGTACAGTGAATTTGGCACTGTAGGCAGCTATTTTTTTTTTTTGTAGATTACCACATTCAGATTAACAACCATTAAGGAGAAATAAGCAACAGATAGAACACAGTACTTACTGATATTGAAAAAGGCTATTTAACACTTATTTCAACAACAACTAAATGTGAAAGCGTTTTGTGATTAATAAATTGATTTTTGAATTGTAAAGTTTAATCACTAATAATCTTATCTTTCAGTGGCCTGTGTAAGAGCTGGTACTGTTTTTTAAGGTCTGTTTTCTTTTACAGTTAGTAACTGATATAACTCATTAAGTGACAAGTTATTATTCTAAAAGTCATTATTCTGAAAAACTCAATTTATTTGCCATTATAAGCAATAATTCACCAGAGGTCATGTGGTACAGTGCTTTTACCACATGTAAATGGTGCTTTTCTTAACCAAACAATTTCAACTGCATTCCTTCATTTCCTCTCATCACATCTCTTCCTGTTTGTTAAATGTGCAGTTTTAACAGTCCTTTTCTTTTGTTTGGTTTTTTATTACTTTAACTGAGTGTTTTACAGAACCTTTATCTAATAGGTGAAATGTTCTTCTGTTCATTTGACATAATCTTTTAACACATGCTTTCAAAATTGAACATAAAGCATATCAAACAACCAAACTAGCCTTGATATCATCAGTCTACATGCTGGTAAACAATTAAACAGTGAAACAGAAACTCACTTCCTAAGAGACACAAAGAAACGACCAGACAGCAGCTGCAAAACATTTTTACAGCAAGTTAATTCAAGTTAATTCTGAAGGGGAAAAGGATTTTTTATTGTTATTGTTATTTTTATGGCCATAAAAATGTTTGAAATTTCTCCAGTGATCTTTTATCATCTCTTTCTGATTGTTTTTCCTCACATCTCATCAGCATCAGAGTTTAACAGGGACATCCGTAAGTAATTTTGCAGCATTATATTATTGACTTTGAGCTTACCACCTTCTGTCTCTAGTGTATAAACAAACAATAAGTCAGTTATA
This sequence comes from Yasuhikotakia modesta, assembly GCA_036877545.1. Taxonomy (NCBI): domain Eukaryota; kingdom Metazoa; phylum Chordata; class Actinopteri; order Cypriniformes; family Botiidae; genus Yasuhikotakia; species Yasuhikotakia modesta. The sequence goes on along the minus strand of JBAJNP010001839.1, from coordinate 4,040 downwards.
AGTCAGTTTTTTGTTCAAAATATTATTTAAAAGTCACCTCTACACAGGGAGTGAAAACTTTAGTTTTTCTGTGGAAAATTAATTGGTTCTGACTTGTTTATTTAAACATAGTTCTTATCCCCTCATGTTTATTTTCTGAGCAGTGTAACTTTTTGATTGATTGATTTCATAATATTGAAAGGCCATTTGTAGAGCTTTAATCAAAGTAATTATCATTATGTTGTTGCCCTCTCAGCAGAAGCAGTCTTCGCAGTGGATAATGGTACATTACCAGAGCACCAAAAGAAGCAGCTGCAAAGCAACATCACTGTACTTTTAATTCCTATCATCTGCCTGCTAGCCTTCCTATTTGGGCTTCCTGCCAACTCGCTTGCCCTCTGGATACTGCTCTTCCGAACCAAGAGGCTTCCTAACACAATCCTGCTGATCAACCTCACCATCTGTGATCTTCTCTTTCTTCTGGTGCTGCCCCTCCGCATTGTCTATCACTTCCAGGGCAATGACTGGAGATTTGGGGAATCGTTGTGTCGTATTGTAATTGCACTCTTCTATGGTAACATTTATGGCTCAGTGGTGTGTCTGGCACTCATTGCCTTGGATCGCTATATTGCTCTGGTGCACCCTTTCGGGGCAAAGGCGTTGCGCAGTAACAAGCATTCGGGATACATGAGTGTTGTGGTGTGGATAGTGGTTGCAGCAGCAGCTGTGCCCTTATTAATCTCCAAACAATCTTCTGAGATAAATGACCCCTCTATAACAACCTGCCATGATGCACTGCCTGCAAGCGAGCAGCAAAAATACTTTCTGCCTTATTTTGTTACTCTCTTCTTTGTCTGCTTCCTGCTTCCATTGATGGTAGTGGTGTTCAGCTATGGTTCTGTCTTATACACCCTTATGGCTGAAGGGCAGCATTATGCTCATGCTGTCAGAGTGACTGTATTGATTTTAATAGTTTTTGTGGTTTGCTTTTTGCCGAGCAACATTCTCATGCTATTGCATTACTCAACATCAGACTTCAGAAATAACAATCTGTACTTTCCGTACATGTTCAGTTTGTCTATCAGCACCTTTAACAGTTGCATTGATCCCTTCATCTTTTACTATGTATCTAAGGATTTTAGGAAGTTGCTACGTGAGTGTCTGAGTGGTTGTTGTGGATCTGATTCTTCCTCAGAAACATCCAGGTCATCATCTGGCTTGATGGCGAGGTTAACATTACACTGAATATATGAATATGAATATCCTACTAACTGATGGACTAATGCTATATATATAGATCAATCAGACATACTATGCATAATATGGTCAAGCCCAGTAAAACATTTAATATTCAATAATATTAAAGCATTAACAGACTGTATAGACAGACATGTCAAAGAAACAAATACAAATACAACAAAAATACAACAATACAACAAAGACCTACCAACATCAGAAGTTTTATATATCTTACAATATTTTACAAATGCTATTGTTAGGCAATTGTGGTCAATGAGTGAAAACAATTTATGTGAGTTTACATGAATCACTAGGATACAAGTGTTTAAAATGTTCAGAATTCTTGTTTTAAGTTTTGGAAATTACTGTTGTAGGTATTTACATATAAAACATGCATATTTTTATACAGTTTGCTTTGTGCTATACCCTTAATTTGAAAACCTTTCATTTCTAAATCTTGTATTTCGTGTAACAATTTTATTATACATTGTAAACAGTTACAAACATGATATAATTTTAGTATTTTATAATATAAGCCTGCACAGAAAACAGTGCCTATATTTTCTGTTTAAATGTCTTTGGCAGGAAGTGCTGAGTAATACCTGAAACCATGTCTGGCTCTTATGTTAAAAAAAATGGTCCTCAATCAGAATTAAAAGCGTCTGTCATTAACTGCTGAATGTCTTTCCGGTCTCTCAGATGTTCCGCTAGATATGCTTGATCATTTTAAAAGTCTATTTGTGAATGATAGCCATTGGTAGCTACATTTTTATGTATTTTTATTACTTTAATACTCATTTTTTATTTGTATTAATTTTAATCCATTTTATTATACATCTTTACCTTTCATGTAATTTTTTATCCGTTTTAACTTTTTATTTTTATTCATTAGTTTTATTCATTAGTTTTTATACCATAGTTTTTATAACAGCTTGAATTATCACTGTGTGTAAAACATGCTCTGTAAATAAACTTAACAGGTACATAACAACATAATTTATTAAAAAATTATTAAATACAAATTAAAGGTTCTGTATGGCATAAATCTAAATTTAAATTTCTGCATCTGCCAATAAAGACATTTATTGGAATCAGCTTTACTGTTTTAGTCATTTTTGCAATGCATATTAATCAATTCCATATCTGTGGAAGTTAAACTGATAAAAAAAACTTTAAAAAAGTATATTGTTTTGTAACATGTTTGCTTTAAAATGTGCTTATGATACAGAAACACACAGACAGAGTTTAAAACATGAACATAAATTCTTAAATAACAGTATTCTACTGCTAATAACACTCTTGTTCAATTGTACCTATCACTGATATCACAATATTAAGCAAATTCACCTGAACAAAGGCTTTAAGCATTTAGATGGTATCTGCATTGGAAAAGCTAATGTAAGCAGAATATTCTATTTTCTACCCTGATCTAGATCTTGAGAACAATCTAGAGAACAATACTTACCTCTAGTGAAGAGTTTAAACCCACACACGAGGCAAGAACTGAGTGATTAAACCAAAGGTTAACTGAAAACAATAATATTTTACCCTCATTATAAATATTACACATACCAATGATGTTTTCTTGAAAATTTTAGTCATTAAATGTTTAAACTATTAAATGTTTTAATGCATTAAACTATTAAATGTTTTAGCAAGGATTATCATTAATTATCATGGGTTAGTTTGTTAAAGCCACTAATGCTAACATCACAGACACTAATGTCCATCACAGACATATCCAACATTTTGCCTTGGTAACAAACAAACACAGGCACAGTCTACAAAGCTATTAAAAGTACTAAAAACAAAAAAGAAAAGCATTGCTCTGTTTGCTGTGGAGTCAACAAATGTTTTATAAATACTGTGCCAATACTTATGATGGGCAAAGTAGTTCTATTTTTATGTTTTTGTTTCTGGAATGAAGTTCACATTTTCCTCAACAATCAGAGAAACCATACTGGGTGGCTAAATAAAACAAATCACATTTTATTGTATTTAAAAAAACAGACTGTTTCTGCTGACAGAAAAATTGGTTATGACTGGTACGATAACTGCACATGCTGTGCAGCGTGTCTCTGTGACTTTACAGTGGTCTAACATGTTCTAATGTTTCTTCAGAGGTGTTTGTGTTTCTTCATTTCTCAGAAACCACCAGTCTACCAGAAGTGTTTAGGAGAAGGTTTTTAGACAGACTAAACCCATCCAAACTGTAACGCGGAGGCTGGGCAAGAAGACAGGATCCATACACTGGGTTTCCATTGTTTTATTAAAATGAGGCATGGTCAGAGACAGGCAGGGTCAAAAACACAGGCAGACAGGTACACACAAGATATTCCAAAAACAAGGCAGGGGGCAGGGCAGGGCAGGCAGAGAACATTCAAAAAACCATAAAACAGGCCAATGTCAAAATCCAACAAGGCAGGCAAAACGGGCAAGGCAAAACGGGCAAGGCAAAATGGGCAAGGCAAAACGGGCAAGGCAAAAATGGGCAAGGCAAAAACGGGCAAGGCAAAAACGGGCAAGGCAAAAATGGGCAAGGCAAAAACAAGGACAGGACAGAACAACATGGGCAAAACAGATACTTTGCAACTTCCTGTTTGCTAGGCTAGGGTTTTATAGCTAGCAAATAGGAAGTTGCTACAGAAGAAGCAGAGGGAGCAAATGTCAGAGATATCGGGGAAAGACCCCCCTCTGCTGGCCAGGCATTACAGAACCCGCCCCCCCAGGAGCGGCTTCCAGACGCTCTAAAATATAGTTCAGTTCATGGAGTAGTGGGGGGGCGGGCGGAACAGGAGGCTTGAGGGCCCGCCAGGGCGGAG
>JBAJNP010001838.1:0-55202 GCA_036877545.1 Yasuhikotakia modesta | reverse complement strand
CAATAGATAACAACTGTCAATTGGACTATGAAAATGCATGACCAAAGAGATGTGTTTTTAGTCTAGATTTAAACTGCAAGAGCGTGTCTGAGCCCCGAATAGTTTCTGGGAGATCATTCCAGAGTTTAGGAGCCAAGTGTGAGAAAGCTCTGCCCCCTTTAGTTGACTTATTAAATCTCGGCACAACCAGTAGACCAGTGTTTTGAGAGCGAAGAGCCTGTGTCAGTTTGTAATGGGATAGAAGGTATGTAATGTATTTAGGGGCAGTCCCATTTAGAGCTTTGTAGGTTAACAATAAGATCTTGTAATTAATACGGTAGCTGACAGGCAGCCAGTGGAGGGATGACAGAATTGGGGTTATATGGTCATATTTCTTAGACCTAGTAAAGACTCTGGCTGCAGCATTTTGTGCAACTGTAGACGATGTATGAGAGAGGCTGAACAGCCACCTAAGAGGGCATTACAGTAATCCAGTCTATAGGTCATAAAAGCATGAACAAGCTTTTCCGCATCAGACCTAGAGAGTAAACCATGGCCCTTAGCGATGTTCCTTAAGTGAAAGAAGGCAGTTTTAGTAATGTTTGAAACATGACTGTCGAATGACAGATTGCTGTCCAAAATACATATGAGCAGAGCCACTGCAAGGCCTGCCCTTGAATGCCAACATGATTCTGTAGGCGATCCAGCAGCAAGACATGATCTATGGTATCAAAAGCTGCACTAAGATGAAGCCTTTATCTGATGCCAGAAGTAAATCATTTGTAATTTTGATCAGGGCAGTCTCTGTACTGTAATGTGGTCTAAACCCCGACTGAAAAGTTTCAAAAATGTTGTTTCTCTGTAAAAAAGCAGACAGTTGAGTGAATACAACCCTTTCTAAGATCTTTGACATAAAAGGAATGTTTGAGATTGGTCTGTAATTTGCGAGATAGTTTAAATCCAGCTGAGGTTTCTTTAAAAGCGGCTTAATAACTGCTAGCTTGAAAGGGCTCGGGACATGACCGAGGCACAGAGAGGAATTAATGATGTTCAGGAGATACTCCTATATATCTGGTAATAATTCTAAGAATAGAGTGGTTGGTAAAGGGTCTAGGAGACACGTAGTTGGTTTTGATGACCTCAAACTGCTCACGGGGGGAAACATTTATCACCAGTGAGTTATCCATAACCGCCGCAGGCCGCATGGCTTCAATTTTATTGCGTATATTGTCAATTTTTTCTTTAAAAAAGACCATAAAATCGTTACTCCCCAAGTTCGCAGGTGTATTATCTTCTGGAAGCCTTTGTATGCTGGTTAGTTTGGTGACTGTTGTAAATAGAAATCTAGGATTGTTCTTGTGTTGTTCGATTTCTGAGCTGATATGTGAAGCCCTTGCTGATTTTAGGGCCTTTTTATAACTAGTCATACTGTCCTTCCATGCTAAGCGAAAACACCTCCAGGTTCGTTTTTTTCCATTTTCGCTCTAGTAAACGGGTTTCTCTCTTTAACATGCCAGACGTGTTGTTGTACCACAGCGGTAACCTTCTGTTAGTAACTTTTTTCGGTTTCAGTGGTGCAACAGTGTTAAGAGTACTGGAAAAACTGTGATTTAGGCTAGTTGTTAGAGAATCTAAATCTTTAGCGGTTTTGGGTGAGTTGAGAAAATCAGATAGATCTGGCATCTAGCTAGTGAAGCTGTTTATAGTGCTGGGTGTTATGTTTCTACCCTTACGTAAACGTGGGGCATTATGGTTGACCTCACCAAAATCAATTGGCCATAAAATTAGGTGGTGGTCGGTAATTACATCGCACTGCAGTGTTACTTCTATATTCAAGGTGTCAAGGCCATATGATAGAATAAGATCTAGCGTATGGTTACAACGATGGGTAGGTAAATCAACATTCTGTTTAACGCCAAAGGAATTTAGGAGGCCCATGAATGCTGTTACTGAAGCATCAGTAGCAACATCTACATGAATATTGAAATCTCCCACGATTAGGGCTTTATCAACAGACACCAGCAGGTCGGTTAGGAAATCAGCGAATTTGCGTAAAAATTCAGTACAGGAGCTCGGGGGTCTATACAAAGTTGCCAACGAGAGAGAGGATTGTTTCCTTCTATCTGGTATTGTAACATTTAGTAACAGTAATTCGAAAGAGGTGTAACGATGCACTTTATTTTGCGATACCATTAGAGAATCACTATAAATTGTTGCGACGCCGCCTCCATGACCTGCTAGACATGGCAGAACAGGTCAAAGTTATGGTCTGAAATTATTTAGTTTACAATAACCCCCTTTGCTGAAAGTGCTCTTATGTTGAGGAGGCCAAGCTTTAACAAAGTTTTAGATTTTCTCGAGCAATTATTTTCTACACTGATTACAATCAGATTTTGCCGGTTGATTGCTGTAGGTTTGTTTTTCACCTTGGGAACAGACACAGTTTCTATTCGTTTACCTAAACATATATCATAAATTGACAAATTTACAGAACAGCAGCAATTAGGAGGAACATTTGGACTTACGAGTCAGTCTGTGCGGATGGTCCTGGAGATGTTGTCGGATAACAGCGTGGCTCCAACTCGACTGGGGTGCAGGCCATCTCAGCGGTAGAGCCTTGGTCGCTGCCAAAAAAGATCCCAGTTATTTATAAAGAGCAGTTTCTGCTCGATACACCATAATTGTAACTAATTATTTAGTGCCATAAGTCTACTGAACCTTTCATCACTGCGTCTGAAGTTTGGAAGTGGTCCAGATATGACAATCTTCGCTGAGGGCAATGTTTGGCGGACGGTCGCGACTATAAATCCTTTTTCAGAATTTCTGAACGCCTCATCCTGGTGTCGTTTACCCGCGTGCAGAACAACAACTCCGCTGCTATCATTGTCCTTCAGGATCGTGGGAACCTGTGCTGCAATATCAAGCACACGCGTCGAGCAGTGGCGTCGGTGGGTTGGAATTAACCTGTGTCCTGGACTGCACCTTCGGCTGGTGAAGTTTGGGCGCCAGGGTGAAATTCATGAGGCCTGCTCATGTGCCGGGCCTGGACCTGGGGATAGGCGGGATAGGAGTCGTAACAGAGCTCAGATCTAGACGTGAAGTTACCACGTGTAACAGGCGTTAGCGAGCATTTCAGCGGTTCCTTCCCCACCGCCTTATCTCCTTTGATGCTGTTAGGCGGGAACAGCAGCCATGTACGAGCTCCTCACATAGGCAGACACAAAAGCTGAGCGGCGCGACCCGTTCTCCCCCATTAAGGGTACGGGTTATGCGGAGCTCTTCCTCGAAGCCCTCTAAGTCCTAACAAGATCTTAGGACGGTTCTTATTTCTAAAAGGGCTTCGGGGAAACGGTCCTGACTACCACCATGTCAAGACCTCAGAGGGTGCCCCACCTGGGGGGCAACGGGTCTTAACATCACTTGCTCCTCAGGGCCCTCTGGAGGCCAAACTGTTAACCCTGCCACCTCTGGTGCTTCAGGGTGCAGCAGCCTCAAATGTCGGCTCCCTCCAGTGTTTGCCAAAATCAGCAGACATGGTAGAGAGACAACTCCTGTTAGGCAAATTAGATCGAGTTCTCCCTGCAAAAATATCTTTACAGGGCTCAGATCATCATGCTCAAAACTCTCTAGAGGCCAGTCTCGAGAGACTGGTACCCTTAAAAGACTATTTGGCAGCCTGGAGAGTACTGCATCATGTGTCTCAATGGGTCCTGAACACAATAGAACTAGGTTACAATCCCAGTTCAGTCAGAAACCACCAGTTTTCAGTGGCATAAAACCCACTCTGGTGGCTTCCACTCCGGCTCTAGTTATGCTGGAAGAAGTAGAATCTCTCTTATTGAAGGAGGCCATAGAGTTAGTACCTCCTCAACTCAGGGAGTCAGGGCACTACAGCCGCTACTTTGTAGTTCCAAAGAAAGATGGGGGGATGTGCCCTATCTTAGATCTGCGTCTTCTGAATCGTTCAGTCATGAAACTAAAATTCAAGATGCTTACTGTAAAACAGGTTGTGAATCAAATCAGATCCGAGAACTGGTTTGTCACAATAGATCTGAAGGATACATACTTTCATATCCCCATCTTTCCTGCTCACAGGAAGGTCCTGAGGTTTGCTTTCAGGGGCAAAGCTTACCAATATCGGGTGCTTTCATTCGGCCTAGAACTCTCACACCGTACTTTCACAAAAGTTGTGGATGCAGCTCTGGCTCCATTGCGATACCAGGGCATCCGTGTACTCAACTACATCGACGATTGGCTGATTCTAGCTCCGTCAGAGCAGGTTGCAGTTCAACATCGAGATGTTGTTCTGCATCATATGAAACAGTTCAGACTGTGCTTTCTCCTGCACAGAGAACAACTTATCTGGGTGTGACTTGGGATTCGATAACAATGTGGGCATAGTTGTCTCCTGCTCGAGTAGACTCGATACTAAGCACAGCCAGGAGAGTGAAGGAAGGCCAGTCATACACTGTAAAGCAATTTCAACAGTTGCTAGGCCTCATGGCAGCTGCTTCCAATGTCATTCCATTCGGGCTGCTGCACATGAGGCCCTTACAGTGGTGGCTCAAAACCAAGGGGTTWTCCCCGAGGGGAAATCCCTTYCGTCTWATCAAGGTCACGCGGCGAGGCCTTCGTGCCTTGGATATTTGGAAGAAACCTTGGTTCCTTACAGAGGGCCCGGTATTGGGGGATCGCTGTTGCCGTGTCACCTTAGCGACCGATGCTTCCCTCACCGGATGGGGGGAGGTCATGAGTGGCCGCCCAGCCCGAGGTCATTGGAAGGGTCACCAGCTGTCCTGGCATATCAATTGTCTAGAGATGCTGGCAGTTTTCCATGCTCTCAGACATTCTACTCGGGGTATGGCGCCCTCCAAGGCCTTCTATGCAGGTGTCCCAATTCAGAACATCTGTGACGCTGCGGGATGGTCCACTCCCTTAACTTTCATTAGGCATTATGGCCTTGATACTCGAGCCACTCCTGGCTATTCGGTCCTCTTGCCCTAACTCGTGCAATCTAACACAGAGGGCAGGGGGGTCATTTCAGTATGGATAGTGGGCATCTCGTTCCCATAGCGTTTCGACACAGCTCGAGTTCCTGAAAGGGAATGTCTCAGGTTACGTATGTAACCCTGGTTCCCTGAAGGGAACGAGATGCTGCGTCTCCTGCCATACGTCAGTTCTGCCTGCCTGCGTTCGCTTCATTCACTTCCTAAGCTAACCCGAGCGGCGTTTGGCATGTGCATTTTATAGTCTCTTGGTCATGCCGTCACCCCGCCTGTGACGACACGCCCCCCAATTTGTGATTAGACACCTGTATCAGAGTGCATAAAAGCTGATGGCGTTCCCATAGCGTTTCGACGCAGCGTCTCGTTCCCTTCAGGAAACCAGGGTTACATACGTAACCTGAGACGTTTTCTGGGTTTTGACTTTGGACTGTGCCTTTGAAATTGATGTTTTGCTGCCTGCCCTGACCCCTGCCTGTATTTTGGGTTATTGAGTTTTGGATTTACCTTGATGTACCTGTTTGCCTGTGACTTGGACCCTGCTTGTTTGACCATGCCTCGACGTGACAATAAAAACAAAAAAAAAAACAGCATAGGATCTGACTCCCATTTCTTTGAACAACCAGTTCATAACACACTGCCTATTTATAATATCCATTTATCAATATATTTGTAGCAGGTTTACATCTCTTTAAAGTCACTCTTGCTTAAAAGCATACTCTTGCTTAAAATGTGATTTTCAAAAATCACAATAACACAATAATTACTTTTGAAATGAAAAATGGGAAAATCAATGGAAAATTAATTTGGGAGAAGGTGGACCCTTAAACCAAGTTTGATAACATTGTGATGATTTAAACATAATCATTCATGTGTCCTCTACTCTAAGCTACTCCAAAGTGTTTGATGTTTTCAGTTGATGAAAAAAAACCATCTCTCAAACCCACAATGACTGGCCTCTTCATGAGAGAATTTTTGAAGAGCACACAGTATTACAATACAGAATAAACAAACAACATTAGCAGATTTGCATAGCTTTGTGATGTGCCTATAGGGCGCATGCCAAACCTTTAATAGTGTGCATCTGAAACCTTGAGCTTCTCTGATGTACGATTCAGGGTTATTGAGCCAGCCAATGAGCTTGCTTGATGGTGTTGTGATAACTCCATTATTAGGACTTGCACTCAACACTCATGGACGAGAGCCATGTGATCCGATTTTACATAGAGAGGATTTTGTGCAGTTCTGGCAGCTCTGGTGTAAGTCTGAGCCAGTGGTGAATGTTCTCAGCGTGCAGGAAATGATGTTACACTAATTGTGGTTCAGACTGTTTGTATTAGTCTTTTTAATATTTGGTCTTGACCTAGTCCTTATAATATTAGCTTTAATCATTTTGCTAGCTTCAGCTACATGCCCTTTCTTCAAAATATCAGCCACCTGGTGGAATTAATCCCCAGCGCACCATGTCTGATTGGCTGAAGTTCAGTTTCTAAGCACATACTTTGAATGTAAAACAAGCATTTTAAAGTGTGCCATTTTTGCAGCTTTTGCAGTTTAAAAGAAATGCTTGTAAAATTAATGTTTCAAAATTAATGGGCAATTTTTATTAACTATGTAGCTAGTGTTGGCATTTCAGAATCTTAGCAAAATAAACATTTGTATTTGACACTGTAAAGAATGCCACCAATGACCTCTTGAAACAGTAGTAAATATTGACAATGTTATTGGTTAAAAAGCATAGCATTTCCCCCCATTTTTAAATAAACATTGCAATAGATGAATCGTACACTCACCACTTGACATTTCTCAGCATTGATTAGCCCTCAGGTTTAGCTCAAATCAGTCATACTAGCAATAGTTCAGAAAGACCAGTACTTGAAGTGGAAAATTAAAAGCTTTCACAATCATGTGAATAAAGAGAAGACTATTATGTATTGCACTTCTGAACACAGTCAAACATTCATATCTCCAATCTGCAAGATGACAGAAACATCTAAAATGCAATAGGCTAATTGCTTTTTATTGTTGTCATTGTATTGTGTTAACATTTACTCCATAGCATCCATAGCATTTAATCTAACTTACAAACTAAACAAATTAGCTAACAAATTGTGTGGAGCACAGAAGTCGACATTTTGAAGAATTTCTACACTTCAAAATGTATTTAGCGATCTATTCTGGGTTTGACAAACTATGAAATGATAAAGAGCACCACAAAGTGTGATATAATTGGTCCATGTGACTTATTTTTAATATTGCTGATTATTTAAAGCCTAATGGAGCTTTCTGTGATAAATAGAGCAAAATTAAAGTCATTATAATTTTGTACTCCACTTTAATTTTTAAAGGATATTTTGCTTTACCTTTATACGTTACAGAAGGTTTGATCATTAGATGCATGAGAACAAATAAGATAGTTGGCTTCAAGCTGGTTGAGTCTGGCTTTTCTCTTATTGGTTATTGATGCTGCACCTGTGCAAAAGAACTATATTTGATTTCAGAACAACAGGAGGGTTCTTCTTTGCCTTTTGTGTTTCATGAGGTAAACAGAATGTACAAAATCTTCTATTACTGCCTAAAACCTTCATTTAAGATGTGCTGTTGTGATTTTTCTTTTTGCTTGTCACAAAGATTCCCCAAAGACGTGATTTATTCTCAATCCTGGATAGATGTTGTATTTAGCAATCAAAGTTTGCTTCCACGGTCCTTAAGCTGGCACGACTGCCTAATGATAATTGTTGGCAAAGCTCCCTCCCATATATCACAAGACAAGGTCAGCAGACCGAACTGAACATGTCTTTCTATCAGTTCTGTTTGTCCTTGACTGTTCAACCTGCAGGGGTATCCGGAAAGTTTGAGTGGAACTTTCTCCGATCAGCCAATGTAAAGCGGGGTCTCCAGCCATTCATTTTACATGTAAAGGGAGATTGTGAGAGTAAAAATGAGTGATAACTTACATTTTGAACAAAACCCAGAGTGCACCTCCACTGAATAGTGGTTGCATTTCCAATATTGCATTTGAGACTGAAAAAGATGATAAATTGAGGGAAAGAAACCTGAGGGTCATTATAGCCAATCAAATCTCATCTCCTTTGCTTCATTGGCACAGCTGTCCCTGTCTGGCTTATTATTACTCACAAACAGCGTCATAAAAATGATGGCGCAGATTTATTTTGTTCTGACAGACCTTTTGTAATGCATTAGAGCCATATGCCAGCTGAAATTTGGCCCTAGGTTCCCACAAATAATGGCGACCAATGCACAGAGGAGCCAACAACATTTCTCACAGCTTTGTGACTCGTAGTAATTCTTCTATGAGCAGTTTGTTTTTTAAAATGTCAGCCAGACAGTGTGGATCTGTACTGTTAGAGAGCAGACGATCTAGAGGCTCAGACTGTTTAAACAGCAAAAGTGTATGGTAATGCATTATTGGCACTCCATCCTCTCAGGGATGACTACTTCTCTTCTAGTCAAAATAGATTTGTTGATAATATGTAAATTTGAGGCAGATTCTATCCCCTCTGAGGTCATCTGTCACTGTGATTTTCACACATCGAGGCTGGAAAGTGAAACTAATCAGTTTCTTACCTTTATTCTAAGAGGTGAGTTTTGGTTCTCTGAGGTTGGGGCCCAAACTGGTGTGAGAGACACCATTTGAGTCAAGGAGAGGTTATGTACCCCCCTCCAAATCTGCATCAAAGCCAGATAATCAGGCGAATGTGAGTGACAAATATAGAGTGCTAATGAATCACTAAACACCCATTGGGACACAGGCACAGGTGCCAAGACACACGTGTGGTTAGCAGCCATGGATTATGCTGTCAATAGCATTGGGTTCTACTATAGAGATCCTGCTCCTATACTTATCCTTTGCTCCACCCACCCTCTTTCAGTTCTGAAAGCCAATTGGCTTTGCATGTTTCTGTACATAGAGAACCGTGCTCAGAGTGGATATTAAATTGAGCCATCGATGTAGACGTTGAAAACATAGGGCAAGGTGAATCAGATGCTTAAACTGAAAGAAGAGAACCTAGTGCACATGTTGAAATACACCAAGATGGCATAAAAATGTTCAGTATGCCTGTCTATCCGCTTATACAAGATATTGATCCAGCCACCCACTTATAGCTCATTTACTCCAAAAATCAAGCTCAGGGTGTCTAATGCACTACTGCAAGCAGTCAGTGTAGAAAAGACCTTGAGATGGTGCTGATTTTAATAAGGCATAATATAGTGAACGATAGAGATGATGTTTAAGGTGAAGTTTACTTCCTGTCTCAAGAGCGCAAAGGCACCTTAGAAAGAGAATGTTTATAAAGTTGCACTGTCAGCAGTTTACAGTGATGAGCTCTTATACTGTACCAATCTTTAGAAAGAAATTCTACAGTGTACAGTCTACAGCGTCTTATTCTGGGATGAATATTAATGTATGTATGCCTCACCCTGTGGGTGACATCTAAAACTATTATGAGTGAGTCAATAAGTCTGTGTTATTTCTCTGCATGTATAAGGTACATTATGGAACAAAAGCTATACATATAGCACAACGGTTGTGCGTTTGATTCCCAGGGGAACACATGTAATGATAAATTACATTTCTAGATTAAAACCTGCAACTTTACAGTGGAGCTACAATCAACTTAATTATATAACACCAATCAATAAAATTCAGTACAAAAACCAGAAAGTTAATTAACCACAAAATAAAATCCTGTCATTTATTTACAGTTATGTTGTTTCAAACCCACAAGACATTTGTGGCATAGGACAATTCAATTGTGTAACACAATGGCTGTGGCACAGGATGCAGAGAAAAATTACTTTCTAAAATTTGTGAACAGTGATCCTGTCTTATTTAATTTGACTGGCAATCGCGATCATTTTGACATTAAAGCCCTATTACATGGCCGAGGCAGACCAGATGAGGCAAGTTATCTAGGTGTTGTAGAATATTTGCATTAAAAGGACACACAATGAAAAAACTACATTTCAAAATTATATTTGGGTTGCTATATAAAATGAAATGGTAAAGGAGGTTCTTACCTGTTACCTGTATATATATTTACCATTTTTACTCCTTTACCATTTCATTTTATATAGCAACCCAAATATAATTTTGAAATGTAGTTTTTTCATTGTGTGTCCTTTTAATGCAAATATTCTACAACACAATTAATGCAAATATTCTACATCTATATATATATATATATATAATCAGCGTTACAGTCAGCTTTACAGTGTTTCTGCGCAATGGCTGGAATAGGATTCACAACTCTTGTTTGAGCGGTTTACAGTTCTGTTTTCTGGTTAAGTGCTGCACCCTTTTGGCTATTTTGATGTATTGCAACAGTGATTTACCCGTTTTGTCCTTGTAAGGTCAGAGTTTACATCCACTTATACGTGTAAACTGTGTTAAAGGGTAAGAGGTAAAAGTAATTGGTGAATATATACAACATTCAATTTTCAAATAAAATCTGGAAAATGCTTAGAAAAATGTGTTTTAAAATTGGACTTAATTGCAAACACATTATTACTTTTCCATTAAGAAATTTATTAACTACTCAAGAATATATTAAATATTCACTACAATTTAAAATATTGTTTTTGTGTTGCATTTTTCTCAACCTGTGAGGTTAAGGGGGCTTCTGTGTTACCAGCAGCATAACATAGTGGAGGAAACTTCTGGCTTTATTGTTCACTTTTGAGGAAACTTGTGTTGAGTCATATGACGACACTCAGTGTACAAGCACTTGAAACTAGTCCAATTCTCCATTGGAACAGTGTGTGACGGAGAACACAGAAGCTACAAAAAGATTCCTGTACACTAAAGCATTGGCTGTTGTCCTTCAGCAAGCACTCTGTTTCAGTCATTGGTATTGTTTGTCTAAATAAAAAATAGGGAATAAAAATAGAAAAAAAAGGGAAAAATATATTATGGCGAACAAAAAGGAGTTCAAGTGTGCCTCCCTGCCCCAGATATTTTACAATCGGGGACACACGTGAGCTTGTGTGCTTTGTTTGGGAGTGGAGCATGCACAGGCAGCTCTCAGGGGGCTGCTTGAGGCAGTTGTGAACAGCTGCCACTCAGAATGCTTTTTTCCTGCAGTCCCCATGGTTCAGGTTTCTAATGTCATGGGGTTTGCAAATGGAGCTGGCGGAGGAGCTTAAGAAGGTCTTTGCACCTTCTCAACCCTCATGGGCCAGTTCCAATGCTCGCAACCCATTCTGTGGCTTCTTCTGTCTGGTCCTGGAGCCCGATGCTCAAGCTGTCTGATTCTGAGGAAGTAGTGTCGATGTGGAGAAGATGAAAGACTTGCCACCTTAAACCCCCACATTCAAAGAGCTTATTGAGTTTGTGCCTCACACTGTGGCTAAATTAAATATTGACTGGCCCTAGAAGGCAGTGTAGAAAAGTTAGTTAAAGTTAGATGAGCACTTTCTGCAGTCCGAGTCACAACCTCCACACCAGGGCTTACCCTTCTTTCCAGTTTAAGAAATTTGATGATTGTCTGACGGTCTTTTGCTTCAGTATCGTAGTTAAACCAAATGAACATCAGAAATCAGATTTTTGGAGGCATTGTAAGGTCTTCCAAATATCTCTCTGTGGGTCCTGCATGCTGTAGAGAAAAGTTAGAGGCTACAATTCAGGTCACAGCCACCAAACCTCAACAGGGTGACTTGGACCATTGTTGACCCAGAGCAGGATTGGGTGTTGGTATTCCTTCCAGAGTGGGAGTCTGGGATCTATAGCTATGGAAACTGTGGGATGGCTCAGTACCTAGAGGCTGGTCTCTCTTCCAGAGTGATTGAGACAATACTTAACACTGGGGCTCTATCCACAGGAAAGCAGTGCATCCTGAATTGGAATATGTTCTCTGCTTGGTGCAGAGAGCATTGGCTTTGTGATGGAGATCCTGAAAAAATACTTCTCTGGTGGTCTCACCTTGTCCACACTTAAATTGGATGTGGCAGCAATATTGGCTTTCCACGCTACACTAAATGAAAGATCAGTGGTGAGGCACCATTTGGTAATACATTTAACTGGAGGCTATGTGCCAAAGTGCAAATTATTGTGTCACAGTCAACTATTTTGCAGACCTTCTATCATTCATTGCATGTGTTGGTGAAACAAGAGAGGCTACATTTATTCTGCCCTGTCCCGGCTCTCAAGGTTTAAAAAAAAATAAATAAATAAAGCCTTCATGTTGGAGGAAGTCAGACCAGTTATTAATGTGCTTTGGGTCACTCAGGAAAGGATCCCCAGTCTCCAAAGAGATTATTAGCAGTTTTATTGTCGATAACACTTTTTTGGCATACCAGGAGCATGGTATGACCACCTCTGGCCATAAAAGCTCATTCTACAAGTAGCATGAAGCAAAAAGCATTTTTCTACAGCTGTTTACACAGCATTTTTCTACAGAGGTCACACTTCAAAAGATTTTGGCTAACCCACACACATTAAGTTCTACAGTCTGCATTTTCCATCTACACTGGGGTCTCGGTTGCTGTCGTACTAAATTGTGTCTGTTGTATTTTGACACTAGAACATGCATTAGTAGGTGTGGCACAGTAAGTACCTAAGTTTAGCTTTCTATATAGAAAATTACATTAACATGCAAAAACATTGAAAATAATGACTTATGTTTGTCAAACACTGGTCTAACAACAGTATGGACAATTGTGTATGGTTTCCAAGACGAGGATGAGGAATTAATCTTAATTTACCTACTAAGATGTCTTATCCCACTGTCCCCTATACTACAGCTAATTGCATGTCATAGATGTCTTAGACTACTGTGCAATAGTCTAAATTTACATATTGTGTTGAATTTATATACCATGCAATTTTCCTTAATTAAAAAATTATATTACCATTAAGTGTCCAATTGTGAATTGGACATTTTCTTAAACTGTAATCTTAAATGACTTTATTAAAACCAAGAGATATATACAGTAGCATACCTAAAGCTAAACCAACATTTTAAAAAGGTCTGTATATTACATGGTATAAAAGTGAAAAGGAAAAATCTTAATATATTTGATATATTTAGTCAAATATTTCAAATAATATTAAATTTTATCATGTATTTCTGAAATTTCCAAAGGAAGTGAGGGGACAGGATTTATAACCAGTAATCACAATGGCATTGAGACATTTATTGATGTATTCTGTACTCCATTTATGCTGAATGCAAATACAGTAAACACACACCATTAAGCACTATGTGGCTATAAAACTCTGAAGGATAAGTGTAAATGGGAGTGGGACAGTAGTTTAGGAATATAAATCCAATGCTTCATGCCATGCACAGAGCATCAGGTACTGTACCTGGTTGCACTTTATTTTTTCCAATGGTCTGCCTTTCTAAAGCTTGTGTATTATGTCAGACTCTGTAGATCTACAGTAAACTGCACCAGCCAACAGAGGAATACGCTCAACTTAATTGATAAGATTGATTACAGCATCCCAAATGACTGACTGTAGACTCATATTACGACCCATAAGATCAACTTTAAAACTTCCCAAGAAGGGTTTCAACAGCGCTTTTGTTTCATTGGATTACAGGTAACAACTTTCGTCTGTTGCCTCAGATGGCATTGAGTGAAACAGTAAGGCACTCAATATTGATATGACAATTCTTTCATATTTACCACAGTAACATCCCTCGATTGTGTTGATGTTGCGTATCTCACAGAAACTATCGCTTGCAAATTCATTGATTGTTGTTTTTGAGTCAACTCTTACACCTACGCTACAGAGTCCGTCCCCTCCCTCCTTTCACTACCCCAAATGTCTTTTTCCTGAAATGAACAGCAGAACTTGCTAGAACAAGCACACACTGAATCTGCACCCACTGAGAGCTCCTCAGATTTTCAGAGAAATTGAATGTTTATCCAACTAATATCATGAAGGGTGGGGGAGGTATATCTGGAAAACTAGTTTGAAAACAACTTTTGCAACGGTTTAGTAATGCTAATGGTGTACAAATAACACCACACTTTACCATAATTTGTCTATTTAACACCATGTTTTAAATGCATCCCACAGATTTCCACAGTCACCCCAGAATTAGTGCAGAAAATGTTGAAAAAAAAATGCTTGCAGTACATAACGAGGTATTCCAGTGTTACTACCCTGGAAAAATATAGCGATCTTCACAAGATTCACAGATGCATTTTAACAGCAGATCAGACATGTCCCAAGGGTCTTCCATCCCCCAGGAGACAGCAGTGCGACGCAGCGTACATACAGAGCTATGGTTAACAGTGACATAGATGTGCATATAACTGTAATATGGAACAAAATATTATGCTTCATCACACTTTTATATATAAACATACTAATTATTGCAGATTTGTTGACAAGAACAGCTCACAGTTTTACAAATCCCCACTGTTAGTTGTATTTTCCTCAAGCTACTATACTAAAATGCATAGAATATATATTATCATTTGTCATGTTTCAAATTCAAGCCTCGATTGGAATATGTACACAGATTAGACAGAACATAATGTTCACACTGCTGTATGTGGTGATGTTTTAGAGATGGAAAACCCAAGGGATTACATTTCAGCACTCGTAAAAATATATATTAAGTCATACAGCATAACCTTAAAAAAAACAAAGAAAAATAAAACATTCTTACGCCATAAACATTTTTAAATAAAATCTCTGTTAAAATTCTAGTGTCATATATTCTAATATTACTCATTAAGCATCACTTCAGTAACTGCAACAAAACCTAGTGAACTACCTTGCTGACTACTGCCTATGTAGGCAGCATCCTATAATAACTGTACATGAACCTAATAAGTGACTTAAGTGATTTAAAATGCTCTATATAGAGTAATGTTAAACAAATACAAATGCCAGCCATCAGTTTTTGCTGCCACAATGCATTGTGGGATTGCCTTCACCAGAAAAGTTGCTTAAATGTGGCCAAAAAAGTTGTGTTGGAAGGCTGAATTAGCTATGCTGCCTACCATTTGAAACAGCTGTTGCATTGGGGGCAATCACTGATACCTTGAGATGCTGCCTATGTAGGCATCTCACTAGGTTTTGAAACCGTGCTGGGATGTTGGTCTGAAAACAGGGAGATAGATTTCACCCACCAAGAGATAGAAAGAAAAGTTACTTTGTTTATTAGCTGACATGTTGCGACTGGCCTGCAACCCAAACTCCTTTATAAATTTTAAGCTGGAAAACACCTGGTGAATGTATCTGTTGCTTATGGGATGTGTAATACCACTTTGTCCCTTCAGCTGTTTTGTCATGCATTTTAAATAACTACAGTATCTGTAGCACAACTGGTCACATAGGTGGCTTGATATGCGACTGTTTCCACAATCCAGATCTGCTATTCATTTCATGCATAGGCATATGAAAATCAAATTGATAAATATCATAATTAACAAGCAAACACTTAATCAACTATTATTTAGAAATCTTTACAAAGCTACAAAAACAGCAATGAAGTCTATTAGTGACGGGTAATGCTAAAGGCTGGCCCATGGCCATATTTTTCAGGGGAGCATGGGTACATAGCTTCTGTGTGTGTTATTTTTCCAACTTTCTCCAGTGAATTCTCCAGTCACGTATTGATCCAAAATGGAAGACCAGATTTCCTGGACAATGTTCTTTTGAACTAAAAACATGTACTCTACACTGTGATGGCAAATATCGGAGGATGAGAATTTGACACGGACAGTTACTAAATAAAAATATCTGCTGAACTCTGGGAATTACGTTTTTTGAATGCATGACAACATAGAGTAATTTATCCAACACTTTCAGAATTCTTTCAAATCCACTCTAAATTTATACATTTATACAATTCAGGGTTACAATTGCTTAAAGACTGCAGATGACTCATGGCTACTGTTTATATAGTGGAAGGAAAATACTCTGCAATTGTACTGTACATCATATTGACATTAAGTGAGACATTGTTGATCTTGGATGGTTTTGGACATGGGTTAAGCTGAACTTAACCCTGGACATGACAAGGGTTAGAGGGGGCTGGTATGGGTGTGTGTGTGGGGGGGGGGGGGGTTGTACATTGTTCAGTAGCATGAGTCATCATATCTCAACTGGAATATAAAGCAGAACAGACATCCAGAGCTGATCTTCTGCAGCTGTTGCCACAAGCACCCTCTAGTGATCAAGACTGGAAAAGACCAGAAATGTACATAGAACATAAATACACAATCCACACACACACAAATGCTCCAAATCACCACATAAAATGATAGAACCGAGATTGTATAAAGTTTTCAAGAAAGATGCTACCAAAGAAGTCTAAAGAAATGCTCTTTTAAGAATAAGAATGTTTTAAGAATGTGTTTGCTGTACCTCAGATCTCCGTTGTTTCTCTACAAAGGTTGAGTCTGTTTCTCTGACAACTACTGCTTTAGTCACCAGCATGTCGGGGTGCTGCTGTTTAGCCTCCTGAATTGCCAAAGCAAGTGCCTAAACGATTTTACAAGAATTTACCATAAAGATTCTTATGCACATAAACATACAGAAGGGTTGAAAAACATTTTTCTTATCACATTTAAAAACATTTTTTTAAATGTGATAGTGTATTCATTTCAAAGTGAAACCATAAACCATAACCCAAAACTAATGTTTTACCTTTACTTTGACACTGTACAAAAACCGAATAATATTTATGGTTTTATTAAATTGTACAATGTTTTGTTTTGTTCACCTGATGTTGGTCAACATCATCATCACCCGTTATAATGATCCTTTTCTCAATCCTGGTCTCTGCATATCCCCCCTTCACTGTCTGAAAGCAGCCAAAAACACTCTCACATAAGCATGAATGTGACAGAGTATTTCATCATCTGCGCTTTCAGTGGTGTAAAACATTAATTAAAACTAAATCATCTTAATAAGGTTCCGGATTATTTCCAGAACAACTGACTTGTCCATCAACAACACAACATTGTTGTAATATTTTGACTAACATTATTAAATCCTGAATGTTAGTATTAGAGTAGCAATTTCATTGTAAGTGCTCAAGAACATCAAAGTCTTAAACTGAGGATTGTAAGACCTCACATAGCGCATACCTTGGTTACTTGAGTTGTGGTGGCTGATGTTACATTTTCTGTGGTTACAGTGAGAGGAGATGCAACAAAGTCTCTTGCCAGACTGTTTGTCCTCACCTGTAATATATTCATGTGGTTACTGTTAACATTTCACAGTTAAATAACTCTTCTAACGTGCAGGTAATGTACAGATTTAATTACTGAACAAATATAAACTGCACAAAAACACCTACAGTACTTACAGTACTGTAAGGGCTACATACAGTAGCCCTTACAGTATGTTCTCTTTTTTTCACTTAAACAGTCCTATTTTACAAGCCTTTCAATAGATTAAAAGCATAACATTTAATGGTGCAACACAGAATTTGCCTCTCTGTTGCATCCTCAGCCTCACACATATTTTTGTTTACAGAAATGATGTAATGAAATCAAACTGATATTTCTTCTGATTATTTATCTATAAAACAAGGTAAAATTTAATGATTTATCCTAATCTCATAAGAACTAATTACCTAAATATTTTTAATCAAAATTACTTTCTTACCACGCTTCAATGTGGTAATACATTGGTAATACATGTGTCAATACACATCAGTGATCAAAATCTAATATTTTTATTTATATTTTTTAGTTTTTGAAACACAATATAAGTAATATCTAGGTTTATGTTAACGGTTCATTGGAGATTCACTACAGTTTACAGTGTGTGATTTGTTTATGGACTCACAGGGGAGCCGTTCTCTTTCGCCTCTTTAACTCTGCTCTCTTCCTGTTTCTGCAACAAACATGGGAAGATAATGAACATATTAAGCAAGAAGTGTCAAGGGAATATAGTATAGCGGCCCTGTCACAGCGAAACAATTAATTCTCTTTGCCAGTAGATGGCAGCATAGCGTCACATGGCACAGCAGAAAATCACCCCAACATTAGATTTACAAATATACAACTACATTTATGAAAATATGGAAACATAAAAACAGCTTATTTATTAAGATGTGATTGTGAGTAGCACAACCAGTGACATTTCTCTGTGTACAGGATGTTTAGAAGGACAGGTGCATGACGATCTCATTTGACACCTACTGTGTCCACCTTCTGTGGTTGTGTGACGTCAGTACTGGAGACTTTGGTAGGCTGGCAGTTGACAACAGTCTTATTTTCCTCTGTAGGTGCCTGTCAAACACACACAACAAATGATGTAAGAGGAAATAAAAAAAGGCAAGGCTACCTATTCTGCCCAAGGCCATCTGACTTTTATTCCCCAAAACTTCAAATCTGATAACCTCTAAAACTCCTGGCTTTGACTCCAGGTTTGATAAATGGATGTGAGTGAAGGACTATGTATTACATTTTAATAAGAGACCTGAAGGGCAATGCACACATACACACAAACACATAAACACACAATCTACAGACATCTACAGAGTATGAGGTTTTTTCCATTTCATTAACAGACTCATTAATTTCCTATTGATTTTTTTAATCCTTGATAAAACAGTCACTTTTTATCCAGCACCATGAACAATTTAACTTTGGAGTTACTCTGTGTATACAGGCATAAACATCACTGGTAACTAGTGATGGCAATAACTGAATTTATAGTAGTAAAAGAATCAGACAAAGATTGAAAAATGAAAGAAGTTGAAAAAGCAAGTTTGAGTTGGCTTGTGACATTCAATTCCACCCACAATGCAATTCCATTGTCTCCTTTTTTCCTTTTAAATGTTATTTAAGCACACCTTTATTAAGTGTGTATAAAAGTAATTATAGAATAGACTGTATGTATGAAATGTTATATGACTGAGTAGTCTACTTTGTTATTTTCACTATTCACATCAACAAAGAAATGCAATTTTATGATTAACATTCTATTAGTAATTATAATATAGTAACGTCACAATTTGCCTTATTAATAAATTATGAAGTGACAGAAATGAAAATACTCACATGATCAGAGGCGTGTTCAACAGTACAAGGAACCTCTGAGCCATTGGAATGTGGTACCACTTTAACTTCCCCTTTCTTCAGCATCTGGGCTGCACTCACAGCACTAGGGTCTTTCTTGGCAACCGGGGGCTTATTAAAAAAGAAATAGTTTTTTTTAAAAAATAGACGGTATAACATTGATGTTGATTGAATATTTGCTGCTGTTGCAAGGAATCCAAGTATTTGATTTCAAAATATATACCAATGGCCCCAGTAGTGCAGCTTATTAGCATTGTAGCATCAATCCTTACAGATAACATAAGCACTAATTAAGTGAATAGAAAACAGATAAATGGGAAAATGGGCCATTTACTATTCAAAGCTCTGGACACATTGGATTTAATTTGTGTATATTTAGTATCCTAATAACCTTTAATCCAAGGGCTTATGGTTAAATTACTGACCTTAGTTTTGTAGAACAATAAATTGTGCCTATGTACAAATGTCTTTACAAAACAACAGAAAACGATTTAAAAGGATGAAAATCATAATATTGAGTAGATGTGTCCAAACCATTGAGCAGTGGCGTAACTCAAAAATGACAATATGGAGTAAAACCAAATAAATAAAAATAATATATTAAAATAAAATTACATTTTAACAAACAAACAAAAATAAAATACAAATAAAACACACAAAACATAACTGATAGTTCTGATGCAAAAAACCCAAATCAAATACCAACAAAACGATGATATAATGATATAATATAAAATGATATTATAATGTAGTCCAAATGTGTAACGGATGTGTCTGTAGATACATCCTCTCTCATGTCCTGCTAAGTATAAACAAACTGGTCCTTACAGGCTCTAAATCTTGATGAGCACGACCTTCATGGAAACGCTCCGTCCCGGGTGATACGTGTCTCAGATCAGCCTGGCGGGTGGAGTGAGACCTGGGCGCTTCCTCAAAACCCTCAATGCCTGCATCCACCTGAGGATCCCTCTCGCCCAGCTCCACCATGCCTCTCGAAAACTCCTCCATTCCACTGTGTAGGTGCGTGACCACAGTAAAATCCACCTCAGCTTCCAGACTTGAGGTGGAACTGACAGTCATGCTTGAACATTTTCTCTCGATGGCTAGGTGGGAGTCCTTCAAACCCACCAGCTCGCGATTACTGTCATCCTCAACGATGGAGGAAGGTCGCTGCTGTTGAGCAGAGAGAGGGACAGCATTCCTGCATTATGTCCAACAGATGTTATGAAAGTGACATGACTGTGAATGGGAGAAGCAGTGGAGGTGATGCAGATATGAAAAAACAGGTGTTTTTTGAGCCTTTATCATGCTTAAGTGAATCTGGATGAATTAATCTGTAAATTAATCGGTATTGTTTCCATCCTGTTCGCACAGTGAGACAATGCAGATGATTGAGGGCAGTGTGTTGATTATAAAATGACGTATGTTTTGAGTGAGAGTATATGGCACACAGCAACACAAAGGAAATGGGTTTGTTTTACAGGAAACAGAAATACTATTTACTCCATACACATCCAATGCAGTCGCTTCAGATTCAAAGCTTCCAAAATGCATAAATATTATAACCATTAGGGGACTTTTGTCTCCTTGTTTATACTAGCTTACAGTTAATACTGTCAGAAATCGGTCAAGCAGCATTTTGCTATAATAACCATGTTAAAAGAAATCTCTTTTGTATATTTTTAAAGACTTCAAAATCTGAATTTAAACTTTGTGGTTTCTGAAATATTATTTGCTACTAAAACATTCATCATGTAAAATTCATGTCAAAAACAATACAAATAAATAATATAAACCGTCTATAAACCATATTTATGTCTGAGGTGGTTTTCTAGTATACGCAGATAAAGCTGGTCACCCAGCAGTTAGCAGCAAGCTAACAGGCCAACATGGCTACAAATGTGTTAAAAAAGCGTGAGTGTAAACTAAACAAAACATGCAGGAATATGCAAATAGCATTGATTGAGTATTTGAAAGACCTTAACATCCTCTCCAGGGTCTTCAGAAGCAGCGGACAGAGACTCCTGTGAGGAAACACGCATAGAGAAAACAAGAAATAGAAGCAGTTTAAAGTTAGGAGTGTTATAAAAGGAAGACCCCTGAAGAGAAGCCACTCTTTGCAAGCTATACACCAAGTAGACAAGACACTTAAATATGTAAAAGCACTATTGTTGACTAATACTATTTGCTAATTTTAATTAAATATTTTTAAAGAATATTTTAAAGATTTTAATCAAAGAAATCACAGATTAACAATTGAGAGGTACTTAAGTGCATGGTTTTAATCTTAGGTTTGTGAAAGGGATATTAGACGCCTCACTTGAAAAAATAAAGTGGCTATAAAATAAGATTATCAATCACAAGGAATTAGAAATAAACATTCTGTTCGTGCTCTGATAGAAATAATGTATGTATGAGTACTGTTGGCCTCGTATTAACAGACTCTGTTAATACGAGCACAGTTGTTCCGTTCCAAAACCTAGTGAGCTACTTTACTGATATGGAGAAATAGATCGCTGATGGCAGAATTCTGTCTGAGATGGAACTGCACAAGTGACTGATTTTCAACAGTTAACAAAGGCAAAACAAATAACATTTACATGTAAAGCATATGAGGAACTACTGTACTTCTGCAATTTGAATGTTTATAATCTTCATTATGGACAGGGTGACACATCTGCCACTTCATTTTATTTTTTCCCCTGGTGGAATTCTTGGAATTTTTCTTTATTATAGAGAATATGTACAATGCTGCCTAGACAGTAAATCCTAGAAGACAGCTTAATTATGCATCACATATTTACTACCATGAAATGCTGCCTACAGAGGTGATTCATTAGGTTTTGGAACAGAGACAGTAAAATATTATTTAAAAAAACTAAGTGAGATCATGGTAATTTAAAGATCCATAGAAAATGTGAATCCAAAATATTGACCAATGGCCAAACAAATTAAGTCCAAGCTAAAATGTGTTTAATGAAAATGCAATTGTTTTAAATACAGTCATTTCGAAACACACACTGCATGGTTAAAAGAAGCAGGATGGCAGTAATTGAAAGGCTAATTAGAAGGCAAAGATTGTTTGCAGCCAGCATCCTGCTCTCACATGTTCCTGCTCGAAAACTGCAAACAATTCTGTCTGTGCCAACACATCCCAGAGCAGCAGTGAAATGAAAGCAGGGATGTGGCTTCAAACTGTCGGATTACAGTTTTAAAAAAAATCCTTTCATTCCACAGCTAAACACGTTTGAATCAATACACAGACATTGCACTTAAGTAGCATGTTCAAGCAGCAGGTATATATATATATGCAGTGTAGCAGTACCAGCCACGTTTGAAGATAAACTGCACATATCTGTTTACTCCATGGCTGCTAGTGTTCGAATGCTTAGTTTGGTTGCTGTTATAATTTCAAAGGGGTTTCAAAATATTGGCCATTTCAAAAAGGTCCTATGCAAAAAAAAAATTAATTATTCTGCTTAATGCAACACTGCAGTCCTGAAACAAACATACCTCCGTGAATGTATGAAGAACTTTGCAATACCGCAATAGGAACAGTTTTTCAGGTTTGTGGAATGAAAGGAATTCAAAATCATGGCTGAAGAGAGGGGTTATCACACAAAAGGCCAAGACATTAAACCTTATGGATGTTCTTTGGTCAACTCAATAGAAACATTGAATAAATAGTTTTGAGATCAGTAGAGATTGTGGAAGGAATAAAGATGAAACCATGCTGAATGTGAGAACATGAAGATCCAAACGTATTCATGCACCGGTAGCCTTCTCCAACCCCTCTCTTCTTAAGCAAGCAGAGATTATGATTTTTACATGTATTTATAGATATGTTTGGGATTACAACAAAAATAATAATGGATGTGTGAGTCAATTTCATGCTAAATGTTTTTGTCCAATGACTGAAAATGCCAAGCTGATTTACCAGAACATTTTTCTTGTCTTCCAGAGTTGGGTCTTTGCTGACGTGGCGATTATTGCGCAAAAAAAGAACAGATTCTCTTGCTTTCTTTGTTTTAACTGGAGGAGTTGGAGGAGCATTTTTTTGGTGGACTGGCGTCCTGGAAAGTTGGGGTTGGACATCAGAAAGCCCCTCATCAGGAACCAGAAGATCTCCTTGAACCATGTGAGTGGTGTATTTCATAGTGTCCTCTTTCTGCATTGCTCCTTCTTGCGGTGATCTCCCAATATCACCTAATGTAACACAGTGGTCTGTTATAGCTAATGATGATTCTTTCTGAGTTGTTTTAGCTTTGACTGGACTCGTGGCATAGTTTGCACTGGAAGAGCTAAAATCCCTGCTCTCAAACTTACTGGGGTCAAAGTGTCTCTCGAAAGATTCATTCATACTGTATCTTTTAAAGTTTCTTTTCATCAGTTCTGAGTCCTGTCCAATATCTATGTCATCTTTGTAACCCTGACTCTTTGCTCTCTCGGGTTTCAATGGAACAATTCTTGTTATATCTGTTCTTGCATGTCCTGTTACTCTGAGACTGGTCTTTCTTGATTCCTTGGCTGTTTGGATCACCTCAGTTTTATCCAGTTCAATATTGCTTATTTTTCTCTCAAGACCCAAGTCCTCAATTTCTTGCTTTTCTACATTCCTAAGGTCCTCTTTGTTTTCATCATTATCAATCATGATGACTTTCATAACCTCTAATCTGATATCAGTCTTAACTCTTTTAAGTTCATCTTTGCCAGGACCATTGACTGAATCTTGGTTTTCTTGTATGTCTTCAACATTCATAATCTTCACTTCAGTAGAAGGCTTCTCCTGACCTTCTGCAAATTTTCTTAAATGATCAGATTTCGCTGCTCCTTCATTGGAGATCTGGAAGTCTTCTTCAATTAAGTTGTCAAACTGTTTTTCTTCATGTGGTGATCCATCAGATATATTTGGGGCTGGCTGGTTTAGCTTTTTATTCATGGATGCTAACCATGTGTCTGTTGTTATAGTGAAATCTTCAGACTGACAGACCACAGTCTCCTCATTAAGTTCAGTATTATTGTCCTCATCTGACTCTGCACTATCTTGAGTGATGTTTGAAGTTTTGGCTTCGGTCTCATAGACAAAGTCCCTCGACATCCCAAGGTTTAAGCTTTGAGGTCTTTTGTCTCTTCTGATTTTATGTGGAGCATGTTCCTCTGTAACATCTGAACTGGAAGTCTTTTCGGTCTGTGATTTTGGTTTAGCAGGTGAGGAAGCCTCTTTGTCTGATTTTTCTATGGTAGATAATTCTGACTTAGTTTTGACTATTGATGCAAATACTGTGTCTTCTCTCCTTTCATTTGATTCAGTTGACTTTTCCCTCTGAGATACTTTCAGGGATGCAAAAGTCTCCATCTGCAACTGCGTTTCTTCATCATCCTCTCCCATCAGCTCAATGTGTATCATTTTGGTAATTTCTCGTTGCTTTTCTGCCTCCCTCTTTTTTCTCGGAAGGAGCTCAACAACCAGAGAAGGTGGAGGTGTGCTAGCTTTGTTCTGCTCTTTTTCCTCCATTTCATAGTCTGTCTGATACGAGTCTCGTTTTTCGATCAACACCCATTCCTCAGAGCCCTATTTAACAATATAAATTTAACATGGTTAGTTCTGTTGAACCATGGGCCACCCTGTCTCGTCATGAAATCAGTAACTCATTAGTGAATTTGAATGTCAAAGGAACCTCAGGCGAAGTCACAACAGTCTTCTGTATAAAGCCCTCCACAGAGAGGCTATTGACAGGTTCTCTTCCGCCTGCAACAACAGCCTCCTGACAGGTGGCCAAGACCAACAGAAAAAACAGAAAAACATCAACCAAACTCTGTGTTATCTAAATTATAAAGTAGTATAAGATCTATTACAAATGCTTCTCTCTAAGGTGTGCACAGACATAAAACGCTTTCAGATGTTTTCCCCGAACAGACCAGAAACAATACATGCAGACATTTTTTGATTCAGTACTGAATAATTTGCAACATAAGGACTGTAGTCTGGAACACTACAGGGATTTCTACAGAGCAGCGGCTCAGCAGATAGCAGCAGCTACAGAAAATGGAAACATTATAATATATTTCCACAACATTATGTTTCCAAATATAGGGCAGTCTGCATGTTTTTTATAACTGTATGCAAAAATTACTGCACACAATAAAACCTCCTTAAAGACAGGCTTTACTAAGATCTAAAGAGGTAGAAAAAAGAAAAGAAATAAATAATAAAAGAAAGCCATTAAAAATATGCCATTCCATATAGCTTGAACACACATTGCATTCTGTTACACTGGCATCATGCAAACATCGCAACCAAGCAGAAATGCATGACAACCTCAAAAAACAAAAGCATTAAAATACACAAATGCAATACATTTCAGACACAATTCAAGAAACAATTCCCAACATCAATGACCTGCAGTAAAAAAAAAACATCTTTTAATACAAAACAAACACACGTGCCACAAAATAACATTTGCTGCTGTAAAAAAGTAAGTTTTAATATTTCAGTGTTTTCAACCTCCTCTGGCATGCCCCAGGCTTTATTTTCAGACCATTCAATGAACAACAACTCCGACAGGTTTAAGCAAGCATCATAGCAACTAAACTGACTCTAAATCCTGTCCTGATAAAGCTTCAAACAATGCAACGGCACACAATCAATGTGATATATCTGCCATATGATGTGCGCACTGTAAACACATCAATCGTAGGCCAAGAAGAATCAGAACCAAATATGTTCTTTGACATGCTAAAAAAAACAAAGTATGACCTTTGGACCTATTGTTCTCCTGATGCTGAGGGTCTTACAGCCCTCCTGTTGCAATTTCATACTCACTGCCTTCTTCTCTGGTGATCCACCGGGAGACGTGGCAGACAGGCGCTTTTCCCGGTTCATCAGCTTACTGCTGGGCTCCCTCAGGGCTCTCTTCAGCTCATTGATGCTGGCCTGGTGCTTTAGGAGAACATCTTCTGACTTGTCTAGAAACTACAGGCAGCAATGGAGAATGAACAGTCGTGATTAAGAAACCATCTGGTGGGATTTTTATTGTGTAGTCATTTCTATGGTTTTCATCATATCCGTAGTGCTATAAGGTTGGTCTCCTATGATCTAAATTTGTATAATAATTACATAAGATGTGCATGAGGGCTGAATAAATAATTAATAACCTATTAACAGAAAGTATAAAAAGTACTGTGGCAGGACTATAGTACAGTGACAGTATTAAATATTGTAATACTGTCTGGCTTATGCTGGTTTCATACTGGATACTTGTAGTGTACTGGCTTACATTTATTTACAAGGTCCTGATATAACTAGATCATTTAATGGCATCCTTCTACATGTTTCTGAAACAGACACTTTAATTTCTCCTGCCTTAATGGCTGGAACAAATCACAGAAAATGCTGAAATTGGACAATTGGATTTTTGTTTAAGCTTTACTGATTTAATTAGAAACGTTTTCACTAACAAATGTTTTTGAAGGTTGCATGTTTTGGCAGATGTAATTCTTGCCTAATATTTTAATAGAGATGTTTTAAATAACCATCTGTAGTTTGTTTTATGTACCTTGTATTATGTACCTCAGTTTTAGCCTGCTTTATTAGTATAAATATATAAATAACTCTGTTAGATTTATAGATTTTATTCTAAGATATTACATAGTATATGTGGCAAAAACATGCTGACCACTGTCTTTTTATTAGTTCTGCTCGGTAGATTATGAGAGTCTTTTATAGAATACTGGGAATGTATTAGTACAGAAAAGCTTTAAAACAGAGTAAGCTTGAGGAAGAGATACCTCCTGCTTGTGAAGAGGGGTTAACTCCTGCTTCAGGTGTAGAGAACAGGCAGAGGAAAGCAGCAGAAATGGAGGAGTAAACAGGGTGGAGGTTAAGGTTAGTTGCAGGCAGGATCAGGGAACATAAGAGTGGACAGAAACAACAGTTCAGGATTATACTGGAACAGGAAGGGTAAAGATGTGGGAAGCTTTCAGCTAGGAATGGCAAGTAGTACCACAACAACTATTTGTATTTATGATAATGTATTGAGTGGTACGTTGCCTCTGATTGGTTAAAGTTCGGGACTAAAAATAATAGTTCTGTGGCATAGCAAAATCTACAGTAAGCAAGAAAAATTCTTTATTTAACCAAGAAATATTTGTGTTAATATTTAAATTCATATTTAACTTTTAACATAAAGAAATGTGTTAAATAGATTATTAGCATTTGATGTGGTATTGAAATTGCAATTGCAGTAATTTCAAATGTACAGCACCAAAATTAGACGTAAACACAAGAAGCACACTTGTGTTTAAAACAGTAAATGAGAGTGCAGTTGTTCAGAATAAGTTATAAAAATGTATTATTACTATAAGACAGCATCTTTAAAACATGATGCTATTAGAAGCTAAAACAGCAGGAAACAGTGGATAAAGATCCATCTGACACGTTCTTTAGCTATGCAGACGAATGTGCAGGCGTAATTTGCTAATTTACCTGTTCAGCATTTACATCATACATCATCTGAATCACATAAACGCAGCTGTTTTTAGTTCAATACATCATCCAAAGGGTTACAAGGTGAGGTAAACAGTTCAGCCAATCTTGAAGATTGAGTGATGTGTGTGAATGGGGGAAGAAGGTTTTTTGTACTTCAGCTGTTTCATGCAAACAGGCACTTTCATCTTTTTTTTTAATTCAGGCTGCTGGTTAATAAAATAAATCTGCAAACATTCAGATAGGAAGCATAATCCTAATGTTAATGCTTCAGCACATTTTAAAGAGACTGAAGAAGCGTCTAACAAGCAGCCATCTAACAGTCAACTACAACACAACACGACTGTCCACATGCCAACTTTGTAACATGTGGATTTCATGTGGAAATGTTTGCCTGAATGCCTGATTGCATCAGACAGGAAGTGCACAAGTAGAACCACAGACAGTGATGCTTTAAAATACCTCCTGTTTATCAAGAGCCAGACTTGCATCCTCCTTTAGCCAGGGAAGGGTAAGAGAGAGATAGATCAGAGAGCTGTCTTATGAATTGCAGTTTAGTAATTATTACAGAAAGAGTTAGAGGCAGATATGACAGAGAGGTTGAAGGACTGTAACGGGTGAGAGAAGTTTCTGAAGAGTCAAACTATGTTCTAGTTAGCACTGAAGTTAAGTTGTAAGCAGGATTTAAATGTTTCAGCTCAGACTAATTCAGAGCCATTAGTTTGGACAGGCATGAAGGAGCGTGTCAGTGTGGTTTATATTATACTGAACTTACGGCTCAAAGTCATTAACATTAAAACCCTGTGCAAGAATTTTCTAGGGCAGTTCTAAATAATGTATTTTATCTAACAATGCTGTAGCTTCTATGCAAATAAAAATACATAAAAAGTGCATGTGAACAAGGAAAAAGAATGTTAAAGGTGTGAAATAAACTGAAAACTAAATGAAAACTAAAATATAACCTGAGAGGTGTTTATATACTACAATATATGCCTGAAGCTTATTTTACATTCATAAATGCCTTTTTAAACACAAGTCTGATACAAGAAAATGCAAATCTTGAGTGATAAATCATAAATATTAAATCAACTTTACTCCCAACAATAACAATTCATTCCAAGTTCTTATCAGACTTCTTTTTTGCTGGAAAAACACTTCATTTTTACAGTGTATTTGTAACGTAATTTTTACATAAATAAATGCAACTAAACCCAAACCAAACCCTAATCCTACAGTAAACACACAATATTACTTACATTACTCACTATTTAAATTTAATGCTTAATATTTATTAAAAATATTTTTGTGGTGTGTTGCCACTGTATACCAGAACCCCTAAACTGGTTAAAAAAATAGTTAACTGGTAAACTGTGGGTAAATTTAAAAAAGTAATGCTATTAAATTGTGTTTTTTTTTTTGGTGAATTAATACCTTAATGTCTTTTTTCCTGGTAGGAGTCGTGACTATCTCCTCACTCTTGCTCTGATCTTGATCCTGGTCCTGGTCTTGGTCCAGACTGAGATCAGGTTCAGCTTCATCTCCAGACAGACACTGCGGCTGCTCGCTCTCGCTCTTCTGGGATAGAGCATCATGGATCTCACCCAGTGTGGACACTGGTCTGGAGAACTCTGTTGGACACAGGTGAAATTTCATTAGAGCCAAAGCATCTCCATGGAAGCAAGTGTGTGTGTGTTTGATGTACTGTAAGAAGCCTAGTGTCTTGTGTCTCATTCCATTTGCAGATTTGCAGGTTTTCCACTGGTCTAAATACATTAATTATAATGGACTATTAGATACTATATACCCATAATGACCATTAACTTATTTTCAACAACAAAATATATCAGTTTGATGCAAGTTAATGACTTTCATTATGGGACCGCCTCATAATGCAATAACACTGAGGATTAATTAAGATGGATACATTTAATATAATCTTGCTAAAAGCTGATTTCAGACTGTACTATTTTGCTGTGTTAAAACCTTAAAGTTAAAGATGATAATATGAAAGAGAAAGAAGAATCACTAAAACCCCCATCTAATGAGTTCCACATTACTGATGACGAAAGGAGTTTCATTTGGTTTTGGGGGCTTTAAAGTTTAATGAGTCTCTTTGAACTTTACTTTAGGGATGATTCCCAATCTGACCAACCACAAGCCTTCTGTAAGCTGGAAGAACAGCACTAACTACTGAGTCTGCAAGCAGTAAAAAGACAAAACGATACACAAATAAGCTTGGGCATAATACAGACAATCCTGACAGTAAAATGCAAAGGCAAGAAAATGGAAAAGCTCCAACCTCCGTCTAGGCTGCGGGACAGGAGGTATCTCTTGCTAGTGGAACGTTCGATGTGGGGAGCAGGTCGGTCAATCAGAGCACTGGCCTGTCTTGTCTGGGCCTGAGTCCTCCCACTGTATCTGAACTTTGATCCCATCACCAGAAAGCCCTTTGGCGGCGGTTCTGGAGATACTAACCTACAACAGATCAATGCAGAATATAACGTTTTAGAGGCATCATTTGAACTTCAATAAAATCCACATCAGAAACTACTGGAGAAATAAAACCGCTCTAATCTGGAGGATGTTTTTATTAAAAGGCTAAAAGAAAATGCAAATGTTGCTGGCACTGGCATGTTGCTGCTTTTATAGTAAGTCTATAGAATTTTTGTTAACCAAGTTTTTTTGTGTCGGGCAAAAATCATAATTTTAAGCTTGCATCACTCTCCAACTTGTACAACATTTGGGGTGTCACTCAATACTCAGTGTAAGTTTAATACTAAGTGTAAAAGTTTAGGTTGAAAACAATGTGGACACCATTACGTATGAGCAAGCAAACAC
The DNA here is from genome assembly GCA_036877545.1 of Yasuhikotakia modesta. Classification (NCBI taxonomy): domain Eukaryota; kingdom Metazoa; phylum Chordata; class Actinopteri; order Cypriniformes; family Botiidae; genus Yasuhikotakia; species Yasuhikotakia modesta. The sequence continues at coordinate 24,875 of JBAJNP010001838.1, read as the reverse complement.
AAGCCTAAACATGGGACAAATGAATGACAAACACTCTCACAACAGACCTATCACACCTGAAGCGAGGGAGGCTTTGACCTTAGTTAGAGGCCTTTGATCTGACAACCAGCTTAGTCATACCACAACTTTCCCACACACTTAAAATGGGAAACATGATTATTGGCCATTGTGAAGATTAAACAATTTATAAGGTAGAGCAGAACGGCATGAACAGCATAGCGGTATGTTTAAATATGTTGGTAACCCAAAGCAATAAAGTTGGTTCACCTGAAAAATGTATGGTGTTCGATGCAGACCTTCCATAGTCTCTTGGCAGCTCTGTGGTTGGGAAGCTTGAAGCCAATGGTGCTCTCAAACTGTTCATACTGTCAGATAAAGCAAGAAGAACAGACCAGATATTTAAATGTCACTTCAGCATGGCAAGAGGAAAAGATCCTTGATAAATGCAGTTGCAGAGGAACTGAACATCCCTTCAGCTGGTCATACAGAAACTATATCATTACCCATTTCTATATCAAGTTCATCCAGGACTACCTTCACTAATGCAACAGCTTTCCTTCTGAGCGTGCTGCAGGGTCTAATTACACTTAATCTTTGTCTTCAGTCTCCAGTCTAATGACCTCGTGAAAGATTCTTGTCCTAAGATACTCTGGGAGAAGACATTTTTCAGACGCAGGAGATAAACATGACCCTGTCACTTAGAGCACTCTATATTGGTTTTGCTCCTATTCTGGGCACTGCTGCAGCTGCAGCAGTGAATTAAAGGAGCTCTTTATGTGTTTGTCTCAATTGACTCACTGTGCTGAGAGATGACCACTGAGCCAGAAGCCCTTTGGACCAGCAAGGGCCCAAGTTTAATGGCAAGATGGCCAGCCTGGCAATGAGGGCCAGATTCCATCAATTAGAATGCAGAACTCAACGGGGTCTGGGATGTCTGACCCCACATTTGCTTCCCCTATCTTCATTAAGATTCAAGTAAATCTTATATTGGTATGCAGGCCAAGTCAACAAAGCAAGCCAACAAAATCCTTAAAAATTGCAAATGTTTTACACACAATTTTAAAATGCCCTAATACTAAAAGATCAAGTCATAACAAAACTGAATTTCTGAATCAAGGAAACCCATACTCATTCAATTATAGCGTTATATTGGGTTCCAGAGCAAGTTGCATAAAACAAACAAAAACCCTTTAGATTATTTCAGAATTTACATTTCAGAATTACAAGTAGAATGTAGCTTGGCAAACTACGATTTTGAAGTACAGTAGCTTTCCTAATGCTGTCACTAGTGCTGTGTGTGTGGGGGGGGGTCTTCACTGCTTGGTCAGTAATCCTGTCCTGCTTTAATAGAATTTTTCTATGGCTCAAGCACTAAGATCCTCTAAATGCTTTGTTTACCTCTCCAGGGCGGATCTTGATGTAGAAGTTGCTCCTTTTGTAGGAGATCTTGAGGATCTTTGGCCAGGCAAAGCGGTTGATCCTCAGTCTGTCACGGTAAATCAATAGACCGTTGGCGCACACTCCCAGCATAATATCAATCCCTTCTGAATCCTGAAGAAAAATGTGCAAAATAATGTTTAAAGGTACAGGACAGTAATTACTCACTGTCTTTTCTGTAATACTGAGGGCAGATGTTAAGAGCACAGTCAGCAAAATACCACTATCTCTACAGGATGATGGCCTGATGCCAACCCAACCCAAAACCTCAGAAATCATTTAAATTCATATTCTTTGCTACATTTTAAATGCTGTTGAACAGTTTCAACCTTAAATAAGCTGTTTTTGTTGTGATTTTCTTATTCTGTCAAATTCTGTAAAAGGGAGATATTTGAAAGACTTTATTAAAAACTTTATTCTTTAAATATTCTACTTTTGCATTGCAGAAGAAACTGATCTGAGTACCACTCTTTCTGAACTCTTTCTTTATTCACTGGACTCTGATGTACCTTGGCATGGTGCAGGTCAACCCCATACATGGAGAGCTTCTTTGCATTCTCCAGGAAGTTCATCTCTGCCTCTGCTGGTGTCATTCCCCTGAGTCACAATTGCAAAAGCAAACATTCATTTTCATTCCATTCAGTTTTATATCCATTTTCCAGCAGCTGAAGGAACACATCTTTAAAGTTCAGCTTCTGGTATCATTTTACAGTAATCACAGAATGAAGAAGAAAAACTGGCACTGAAGCTACTGAACCATTTGTTAAATACAACATACTTGACTGTGCAATATATCACCACCATTAACTGACTGATTCAACAAGAACCAAGATATTGACATCACTTTCAGACAGACAGCCATGGCAGATGTTGAACAGTAAGGTAGTATTTGTCAACATATGTTCTATGACAGCTCCTAACAAGCTTAAGCCCACAGCACAAAGATATTCTGTAATAAGACCCACATTTTAAACTAATCTCTAACGTAGATGCTATAGTTGAACTGTCTTTTGACAAGATTTACAGGGACTTCAAATATTTTTATGTAACTTCTATGCAATATTGCCGCAAAAAAAATTACAGTTGCATGAACACATTTCATAAATCAAATTTAGAAATATTATATGCCTTCAGGCATTTTATGAAACAGTCCATGGTATTTGTTTACAAATGTTATCTGTGATATTATAATACAACCCGTAATGTAATCTCTGCTGAGAAGCACTTAAAGACCCCATGAAATCAAGATTTTTGGCTTTTAGTATCAATGCTAGCTTTACAGATACTAAAGTGCTGCAAAATATTGACAAATTCCCCTTCTAGAATATATGTTTTTAAAACTTGCAATTGATTTCTGCCAATACAAAATAATTTTTGAATTTGATAATGGCATCCTTCTGCACTTTAGCTTATCATCAATATTTTCAATCAAATGCTCTTTAACCAAATGCTATTGGCTATCTAAAAAGGTGGAGAAGCCACTCAAAATATTTCTATTTTCTTCCTAACTTCTGTTTAAGTTTTCACTTTAGTGGGTCTTGAAGTTTCCATGGCTGTAATTGTCAAACCTGTAAGTTTTGTGCAGCTCCATCACTCTTTCCTCCAGCTCACGGGTCTGATTTGGGGCAAAGCGGAAGTCACTGACATAGTCTGAGCCATGGTCATCTTGATCATAGTCACCCAATTCGGCCTGCACAGTGTAGGAGCCCAGCAAAGCGTGTGTGACGAAAGAACAGGGTAGGCGGCCGGAAAGGATGTCATTTCGCAGCTGCAGGCAGAGATAGTACCTGGGACAGAGATTTAACAATGATAACATACTAAATAGTGTAGGTTTTTGTATATGGGTAGCTGACCTGACATTTTTATTTATAGTTTGTAACCAATATATGATTTGACAAGTACATGAGTTAAGCAATAATTTAAAATACACAGCAAACAAAATATATTATGTGTCTGTTGGATTTTAAGTTCAAAAGTTGTGCACATCTCAGAAAGTTTGTATCTTATCCATAACCATAGTTATGCTGTTCTTATTTTATTTCCATTATATTTAGATATAAACTAAACATTTCCTTTTTTAAAGAATGACTCTACATTGTGTATTAGTATCGATCATCATTATATTGGCCCTGCTTTCTAGACAGTCTTATGAGCTATTTAAAAACACTATAAAGACACCTTGCTGTGGGCTATGACTTTCTCACCTGGTAATGTCTTCCATGAGCTGGGAGGGGTCCGGTGGATAGAACTTGACAGCAAAGGTAAAATTCCAAGGAGAAGCTGTGAACACAAACACACACAAATGAGAAAGAGCCACAGCATTTCATTAAACTACTTAAGCTTGACTTGACTGGGGCAGACTGGTACACATTAAAAATATTATCAGGAGAGCAGCACTTTGGTGGTTCCATAAAAGTAATGGTCAGGCTGAGGGTGGCACTTTAATAGGCCTGAGTTACAGTTCATAGACTCTCACAAGGAAAACAGCATCTAAAAGCCAAATTAAAGTATCAATATGGTTGACATTACATTGAGGTGATCAGTATTGAACTAGAGAGAGCTATAATAAAGACAAATTACATGTGTGTGTGTTAAGTTTAACATAAGACCATTTATATCCATTCATAACCCACTCACTTCGTATCTGTTTCTTGACTTCTTTAGATGGGTCTAACCAGTTCTGCAAAATACAACAGAAAAAAACATGTTAGCAATATGTACAAAATTTATATTTGGTTGCTTTAGTTATTTACTCTCACACTCAATACATGGAGGCACTGCACATAATTTTATAATTAATCATTTATCAGTATTTTTGCCATATTTCCGGGTGAAAATATAAACACCCCGAAAAGCAAATTTGCACAAGATATCAGGACTTATACAACAATAGCTCTGGTTCTGTTTCAAAGGAGTTTAAGAAAGACAAGAAAACTGATCAGCAAAATGTTCTATCCATGTCCCTCCATATGTCTGAACTAGGGCTGGGCGATAAAACGGTATCAATATTTATCGACGGTATACAATTGTCGGTAACGATATAAAAAATCTTCGGTATAGCCTCAATATTGTCATTAAATTCCGCACGTGCAGTTCGTGGATCATAAACAGCCAATCAGATGTTTTAAAGATGAGCGCGTGCTGCCGATGACACGCAAACAGCCAATCAGATGTTTTAAAGATGAGCGCGTGCTGCCGATGACACGCAAACAGCCAATCAGATGTTTTAAAGATGAGCGCGTGCTGCCGATGACACGCATTTCATAGACAGCGATTGAAATCTGAAGAGTAAATGCTTGGAAACGGCATATTTTACCGAAGACCACACAGGGAAATTTATTGCGCAAACCTGACTGATGCCCTGGTCTCATGGGTCTGAATGAAAACAACCAAGTCTGCATCACCACTGACAGTGGGCGAATATAGTGAGAGCCACGTCACTTAATATATGCACATATTGTGTTTCTTTAACACTTACTATTTAAAGAAACTTTTGTTTACAGGTTTTTGACTGCTAAAACTAATAGAATTTGCCTTAATAATGTGGATAAATAAAAATAACTGGTTAAATGTAAACTTTTATACTTGTCGTACGGCAAGGTGTGTCTCTTCCCTGCTGAGAGTGGCAACGGGTGATGAATGCAAATCTCAGCATCTGTCTTTCCCACGATGGCTTTAAATCTAAATGAGCTGCTCTGTATTTAGGGCATCAGGGTAGATCAGAGGAGATCAATGCAATCTGTAATACATCTGCATAAACATCATTTCCAGCATAAGGCTGCTTCATACTTAGGACACAGACATCACTGTGTTATCCTTCACATTCATAGTGTTTACTTTTAAGAATAAGACTTTTAAGAATAAGAATAAGACTACTTTTTAAGAATGCAGTACATACTGCAGCCTGATAAAAAAAAAGCTATGTAAAGATTCTACAAACATTCTCCTTTTTGTGCCTGTGATAAAAATACAACATACAGGTTTACAGCAACAGAATGAGAATTTTACATTTTGGTGAAAGTGTAGCTTAAAGGACCTGATGCAACTCAATTGTCAAGTCATTGACGGGTAATTAATTTGAGTAATTGCATGCAGGTTAAAAAGCACCTTCAGTTAAAGTATGTTTGCAAACACAGTGCTTTGAACACAGGCCAAATAAGAACTGTGCTCGCTCATCAACATGCTACGCAATTTAATGCACAATGAGTATCAATTATCTGTCACAATCTTCATGATGTCTGACCAAAGTAAAGAGCACTTAATTATAAACCCTTCCTCTCATGAGTGATTTAGAGAGAAAAGAAGTGTCTTCTTCTGTTTCTATATCCACATATCGCACACAGACATAAAAGAGTCAATGTTGTTCCCAAACGGCATGAAAATGACATCTCCTGTGAGGGCTGGAAATTGCATTTCAATCGCTAAAGCTCAGTTCAACATCAGTAGACATGTTTGACAAAAAGCTGCAAGATTAGTGCTGTTTTTGAGGAGGATATCTGACAGCAGGGATGATGTTAAACACAAAACCTCTATAATTCCTATAAGTCAAATACTTGACAGATGGCGTTACATTTCCAGATCCTTTGGGAGACATGCAACAATAGTCATGTTATGATTCATGTTTAATCAAATGCAGTTTTGACAGCATAATATTTCCTAGACATTACTGTTCTGAGGAGAAAAACAACAAAAGACCACTAGTGAAAATGCTTATGTTTTGCATTTTCTATTTAAATAGAATCTGTCAAATGTTGAATTGAAAACCTTGGTTTTAGAAGTTATTATTATTTGATGTGCCCTTTTGTTCTAATGATAACCACATGGTAGCATGGGAGCAAGAACATTTGACCAAAATGTTCTTAAAATAGCAAAATAGTTGACGTGTAGCAGGTAACTGCTTACAATTACTACACAATTATCTATAAAAATTTTAGAATCTTCATTTTATTCATATTGTTTACTTCTACATCCTAAAACTTATTTTATTCATTTTAAATGGCATTTTTATTTGAATTGATTATCCTTGTTTACTTTTACATTTGTTTCTAAAGAGTATTTAATTTGTATTAAATGACTTCTTATCTCCTGCAACCTAAGAATATTGTTAAATTGGAGGTTAAACACAGACTTTAATCTTTGGTGTTACATAAATTAAAGCTGCATCAAAGCTTCTTTGCTGTTCACCTAACACTAATTTCTCTTAGATGTGCATGAGAATCAACACATAACATGACATTTTGTTACACATTTTTTGTACAGAGGCAGGTGCAAGGAAAAGACCACATATATTAAAAGATGGCATATTAATATGCAAATAAATGCAAGAAAGAGCACCAATTCCAATTCGCTATGCAAATATACAGTTACTGCTCTCAGATAGCAAACATTATATGTAAGTCAAAGTAACAGCCAATGATGTTAAAGTCAACAGAAACATATTTCTAAAATTAGTGTGTTTGCTTAGAAAAGTACAGTAATGGCATAATCACTCCTCAAAAAGTCATGCATAAAAGTTTAACGCTTTTGCCCAAATCCATAACATTAAGCATAACTATCTGGCAATATTGCTTGCCTCTTACTAATACTAGTATTTACAAACACTAATAACAGAATAGTGGAATAGAATATCGGAACGATATTAGTAAATACGGAAAGCATGTTTCATAAAAAGTATGTTTGTGAAACACAAAAGTATTCAAAAACCATACCAAAATATCCACCACAAAACGTGTGTGGCTCTGAACTGACAGCAGAAACTGCAGCCTCTTTGCTCACGTCACTAACTCAAGTAGCCGACAGAATAATTGGAAGCTGCTCAGAAAGGCAAGTCCCAGCCAATGACATAATTACTAAAATTGTCTCTCTCTCCACAACAATTACTCTGCCTCCCACAAGTCTCAAACTGAACAAAGAAACATAAGCACGCTGGGAAATTTAGAATATGCAATAATTTAGCATCTATTTGAGTGACCCTGAGGTTATAATTTATGAAATATCCCTGAGGAAAATTGCTGAGAAGTTGCTCTATCTTGGCCTGATTGTTAGTTATGCTTAATTTAGTTGTCAGCTTTGTCTCAGATGTTTTTTGTTGAATGTCTTAAAAAAATAAAACTAGACACAGATGAGGGAGATGTTTAATAATTCATCACATTCAATTGTATACATAGCTCAGATTATTGTTTTTGAGGAGAAATATTTCTGCTCATATTGACATCATTTTACATCAAGTAAAAAAAGATGTTTTAGTAAAAATAAGCACAGTTTAAAACATTTTTGAGATTTCTATTGTGATATCTTCTAAAGGAGAAAAATCATATAATTTGTTCCATATAAGAGTTTTCCAAAAAGAGTTCCTTTGTGACTTCTTTTTACAGCTTGTAGTGTTGTTATGTCTCAGAAGAACTGATAGAAATTGTTTGAATGGCACACTGACCTTTTGGCTGTCAGAATCACTGAAGGTCAAGCCGAAATAGTCCTTCTCCAACAAGTTTAGATGTTCACATACCATGTCCAGCAGAAGCTGTCCTTTACACTGTTTCTGCAACACAATCAAAAGGATTAGGGTTAAAACACACAGAGGAATTGTGCATTTAGCATGCTTTGCTAACAATAACCAGCTTTGATTGTTTGAATACTGCATGTTATTAAGTATTTGTCAGTCAAATATGCAATGATCTTTCACATGTGCATTCCACATATAAAATCACCCAGTGTGTGTGTTCACTGTAAATCAAAATAATGACCTTGTTGTTGCGAGCACCATGCTTAATCAGTTGAGCTACATGAACTGTATGATGCCCTCACATATCTGATAGCAATAGATACGAATTATGTAAGAATTAAAAATTGTTAGTTAATTTAAAAACACCATCATGACATCATATGTACATCAGTTTCCAGTATACATACAATACTCAGGGTTTCCACACTTTTTGACCAATGAACCTTTGTTGACCTGTGACCTTTTCATTGTAATGTCAATGAAATTCTAGATGTTTCTCTTCATGCAAATGATATATAATTTTTGGAAGCAACAACCAATAGGGGTGAAGCTCATCTGTCTACTTCAGTGTTAGCAAAATGAAGCTAATCCTCCTAGTGATCAATTTCCTGAAGGTGTTTTACCATGTACAAAGATTATATTGAAAATTAATCCTGATTAAAAGGACATCTTAGGAACAGTGACCATTAAAAACTATTCAAAGCAAGCAATTTAAAAAAAAACTGTTGTAAAAACCAGTATAAATTTAAGTTAAAATATTTTTTTCATTGAGATTCAGATTATAAATACATTAAAAAGCCACTATAACCTGAGAAAAGCCCTCAAATTACAACAATTAATTAAAACAAAGATTTCCCTATTTTGTTTGTCTTACAGTATCTTTAACAGTATTTTATTTGGCATACAGTCTACAGTTATTCATTCAATCAGGATTGTCAGTCTGGCAGAGGCACTAACTGTGTAACACACTGTGTTAAACTTGATTTGTGAAATGCACACATACAGATGGACATCTTTGGCCATTGTGTCACATCTCATTTCATCTGTTTTTCAGCATGTCATAAATGGCCTGTTTATGACGGCATGTGAAGTTAATAAATTCTGTTCTAATCTGCTGTACTCCAGCTGTCTTGAATGCAAGACTGTTTTACTACTCACTCATTTTACTCTGTCTGCTCTCAGTTCATGCAGTTTCATTAATTTATTTACACTATGTAAGTGTGTTAAATTAACCCTATCAGCCACAAATACTTGGAAACAATTTGACTATAAAGAATACAGACACTACAAAGTGAGGAATTTATATTAGCTACAAAACATGTTGTTTTTTCAGGAAATCCAGAATATCTAACCTACCTAACAGTTTTTTTGAGAACCCACATGCATAAAAAAAACCCCTCTTAAAACACAAAAGACAAAAAAATGCCACTTATATCACCACCTCAAAGAAATAAATATAGCCCTCCTTACATAATGACCAGGAGCTTGCAGAGCATTCATACAGTGACATCAGCTTTAATCATAGCTGATTTTAGATGCAGGCCCACTCCTGACGCTCCCCAGGGGAGAGAGCGGCCACAGAGCACCGACTGTCACTTAAACTCGCACATTGTGTGCCTAACAGCCACAGCTGCGGCTGATGTTGCTGCCGCTTCCAGAAAAACCGTCTCCCTAGCAACAGCAAGGCAGCTGTTGCCACAGCAACAGATGGAGGGCGATCTATCTCTGATTCTTGTGATTTGGGGGCATTGTTTGGAGAAGTTGGGGGCACTCCTTTTGCCTCATCGGGAGATGAGTGGTTTGTTGAAAATGCAGATGTTTCGTGTGTCATGACAGGCCACACTGAACCAGTGTGTTTGTGTTAAAAACAAACACAGCTTTAAAGTTATGGGTTTCTGCATTATGCACATCAGAGCGTCACAAAGAAAGAGCTAATTATCCAGATTTTTTTCACAGCTCTTCGCAGGCACAAAACACCACCTTTGCTTTCAATAAGCTGTTATTACCAGCTGAACTGATGGGGTATAGTTTACATCCACCCCTGTTATTACTAGCAAAGCATGGTCAGGCACTGTCAAACTGAAGGGATCGTTGTCAGTGATATAATGTGAATATAGAGCATAGACGTACAGTCTAAATCACACGCTTTGTTAAGTACAGTGATAAGATAAGCCATGAAAACAAAGTCAATTAAGTAAATTTAATCTAAATAGAAATAAAAATTAGACCCCATGTGACTCGTATAGTGGGGTTAAAGGCACTAATTGTCTATAGCACACATAAAAGATGCAGAAATAAAGGGTTTTCTTCTAAATACTGCTTAACACATTTCCAATGTGCAGGCAAACTAGCATATGGACAGTGAAGTAAATTAGCTATTAATCGGTTAAAAGACCCACTCTAACACTCCTACACTCACACATACACACATTGACAGTCTTTCACAATAACCCATCAGCCTGTTCTATTTTCCCCTTGGCTGAGCAAAGCTTGCAATATGCAGTAAAAATAGATTTTCAAATCTCTGCCACATTATGTGGCAGGAGATGTTTCTGAATGGGAGGAAAAACATGCCACTGTGACCTTGCAGAAATCTCTGTTTGGTGTCTCAGAGTCTGATCAGCGTTAACCAAGCTGAACCCACCTGGGATTATGTCTGTTGCTAGGATTGTTTCTCTTTGGATTATTATTATTATTTTAAGGTTTTGGGGGGGAGGGGTTGGGCCAGGGCAAAGACAAGGGCACAGGCTGGTACATGGCCAGTGCAGGAGGCTCGGCAGAACCCCCAGTACAGGGCACTATATTATATATATATATCGTGATTCTATATGTTTTATATGGTGAGGTAAGTGCTGTATGCTTAACCCAAGGTGATGAGCATGACCTGTAGCCCAAGGGGAACCAGCAAAAGAGCCAGCACATATGTATATATTACACATGGAAGCCCCGACACTCGTTAGCTTAGCCCAACATACCTGTAAGTCCACCATTTTGGAAAAGTGGATATAGTGAATTTTTAACACTCCTTCTAGGGATAAACATCATGCAAGATATTGAAGATATTCACTGATGATATTGGTGTTGCCACAGCAAGACGATACATTAAGGCAAAAAATTGTAAACACGAAGTCCCAAATATCAGAAAGTCTGAAATATCAACAGCATGCATCAAGAGAAAATATATATTTGCTGTGGTGGGCTGATGACATTGACATGACTATTGTCACTGTAGGTCACAGTCATAGCACCCTCAACTGCCAATGTGATGTGTGTCACTTAAAACGAACTTTAAAATAGTCAACTTACATTTAGCAGTTACATTAGACTTTACTGCAGACATCAGAATAATGTACAAACATGGCTAACAGAAATATCTACAGGAGTTTGTGATGTCTTAAATATTGGTGGAATGGCAACGTGTCAGACTTTATATTTAGAAACTATATTCAGGTGTATTTGGTGCTGTTTACATGCCCAAAATGACATGATATTTGGCACATGCATCATAGTGGGACTGCTAGGCATGTGCAAAAGCTTAGACAAGGACATGGAATGGAAGCTCTGCAGCACATCTTTTTCACTAAAATGATGGGGTTAGTTTTACCTACAGTCATCATACTTGGTGCGATTGTTCTCATCAAGCCAAACAACTTCTATGATTACAGTCATTTCTCTATTAATTAACTAGCAACAAAAACATTTTGAATTGACTCTGCAGGCTCTGAATTTTTAAACAATCTACCTAGGGGGGTGATTGTCACCAAACTTGCAAATGTTGTGCCAAGACAATGAAGATGCTAAATTGTGAGGGAATTGATATCTTGAATGGCGTTACATTTACATTACATTTACATTTTAGTCATTTGGCAGACGCTTTTATCCAAAGCGACTTAAGGTGAATTCAAGGTACACATGTTTTTATCAGGACTTGCCCTCCCCTGGGATCGAACCCACAACCTTTGCGGTAAGTTGAGCTAACAGGAAGGCTGTTACCATGGCGAGGCAATACAATTATGGCAAAAAATAAAAACAGGAATGGTTTTCAGCCTGTACTGTTATTTAAATCAAACTTAAACTGTATATTTGGTGCTGGGGGCTGATCACATGGCTGTAGCTATCGTAAGTCAATAGTCATAGTGCCACCAACTGGCAGCAGGCAGTGCCATTAAATAGTCTACTACTGTTTACCAAGTTAAATGCAAGCGCCTACCGTGCCTTTTTTTTTCAAAGAAGGTATTTGTGGCAATGGTGCTGTAGTTCTTGTGCCTGTTATCACTGCTAGCAGCTATATTATTATCATTACATTTACAATTTTTTGCATTCACTGGCCCTACAAAGAAAAATCAAACATATTTTCCCTGTTGGCGGTGACAGATTCAAAGCACTGATGCTGTGATATCTAAAAGAGCATAAAAGAGTGGGCAACATTCGAATATGATAAAAGCTCATGGCACTACAGCTATAATAGCTGCTCAGAACAGAAACTTCTTTATATTCAGCCTTTCAAAACAGCAACTGTACTTCCGCTGCATTTATCTCTCAAACATTCAGTTAATGATGACCACACATCGAACTTTTCTGGTGCTTTGAAGATGTGAAATTACATCACAATTACATGAATTTCTGAGAAAAATCTGACAGAAATAGAGGCTACTCAGTCACTGGTGTGCCATCCGCTTTGGTTTGTGATGTGCTCTCTGTTTACTAAATAAATTAATTAACCAGCTCTTCTCTAAAATTTCTCAAATTTCCCTGATTTTTTCCATAGTGGCAGCAGCGGAAGTGAATTAAAACTTTTTTATTAATGCCCTCAAGAACCCCAAAAGTGCCAGAATAAGTTTGGATCCAAAAAGGAAACACAATGGGTATATTAAAATGATGCAGTGGCATTATAAACAAAGGAAAAAATGTTCAATATGAAGTCCCACCTTCCAGTAAAAAGAGCTAGTCATCATTTGTTAAAGACTGATGATTCCCCGGGGGAGGGGCTGTGCAACTAGTGTTCTGAAATACTCTGCACATGAGCAGTAGCTGTTCCAATTTGAGCATTTATGCACAACAAGACCACATCTTGACCACAACTTGACCACAACATGCGCATTAAAAAAATTGTATTTAAAATGTTATATATTACAAAATAAGACTTTGCTAGAACTGTTACTTCACTAGGACTGTAATCAATTTTCATAACAGTAAGACAGAACAACTGTGATAGATTTCATTGATCAAAGTCACAAGGAGACAGACTACAAGACAATGACTGATTATTTACTTAATCAGGAGCGTACCTCAATGTTATCTTCATAATCAGAGCTGTCCAGAAGAGTGACTTTAAAGGGAAACGTCTTGGAGCGTTTGGAGCCTTTCTGAGGAGATTTGGTGCTTTTGCCTGGTGTTGTCCTTTCTGATGTGTCCTCTGCATCTTTGTGATCATCATGAGGCTTATTGTCCTTCAAATTTTCAGCAAATTGGATGATATTTCATTAATAGAAAATAAAAACAACTTTAACACAATTTCTATTAAAGGTTTGTAAATATACTAATGCATTAGGAAGAATTCATGACACAGTAATGATAAGAGGGCCGGTTTTTGTGATGTCATTTCTTCCTGCAAATGACTTATACCACACTGACTTTGATTTGTCCAACTACTTAATTACTTTTTTAATATTTCAGAAATTTTTACTTTTTATTGAGAGTTTAATTAGACTTGTTAAAATCTATAGACTGTTACACCAACTAAATATTTTAGGACACACTTTGTGCTCACATAAAATATGAAAGTGAATTTTAATTTGGGAAAAAATAAAATCATGTTAGCATAGAAGAGTGGAGGCATTGTCTGAGTAAATAGTATTTCTAATTAATTTTTAACAAATTACAAGTATCACATCATTGCGTTAGAAACACAAACACAGAGAAACAAGGATATGTTACACTACCTGTTTGGCCATTTTTCCATCTGAGGCTGACTCCTGCATGTTGACCGTCACCCCCTTGTGTTGGGGTGGTACCTCTGTTTCAGGCCCCGCCTCTGTCCTCATAATAACCTTTCTTTAACTTACTGGAAAGAAAAAAATAACTAGATTTACTACACAGATTGTTCGTGTTACTATTTGATGGAGCCAAAACAAAGCGAAAACCAAGGTGGTTTTATGGTGCTTCCACAGTGCAGGTTTTGGTTAAGTTATGTGAAAAGAGACCTTTTAGAAACAGGGTCGAAACCAAACCTGTGTTTGGACCAAGGAATTGGGCCAAAAAAAGAAAACATCTTTAATGTCTTTCCAAATTTTACATTGATTAGAAATTGGACTCAATTAAACATCACATTTTTCTGCAGCAAGTAACTACTCAGCAATGACATAAAAATTGATGGCTGAATTTGCTTCTGGAGATACAGAAAGATAATACAACATAATTTAACTATGTGAAGAGTGGTACAAAGCAACAAAATGTCCTAATGTTATTCACCTACATCAGCATTTTGTTCCTGTATCAATAATCTTGCAACGTCTATGATCCAATCAAATTCCAGATCTGAAACTGTTGTGTAATATATCATTATAGATGACGCACTGTTATAAGGACACCGCTTACTGTATACACCACACTGCAAACACACTTTATAAGCAATACAGTCCCTGACATAAAAAAAACCTCCAATTATACCAAATAAAGGTCAGCCTTATACAGTTATGCCTTGGGGCCTTTACAGATTTAATTTAGCTTCTCTCCTCTGGGGAATATCAGTCAATTTCATTGAAAGCCATTGTCTAATCCAATCACATTCCCCTCACTGCATATTTATATACTTAATGTGACTTTTGCTAGAGGAATGCCACAAGTGATTGTATTACGGCCAAAAAAAGAGAAAATAATAACAAATTTGTTTAAGGAAACACTTAAAGCATTTCGTTGTAGTTTGTGGCAATACAAAGCAGAGGCTGGTCTACTACATGGGAATATTCAAGAGGAGGAAGCAGCTAAACTATGAACTTATATTTGCTTTTCTCCAGCCTGCTACTTTACAGCTAGCAATGTTTGTCTGACACCAATGTAAATAGACCAAAAAGCAAATAATAGTATAACTAAAATGCAAGAACACGTCCTGTGAAATGGCTCCTAAGTAGTCAATACCTGTCCACAAAGTGCTGCAAAGTGGATCATATCTCATGCCAAAAGTCAAACTCTAGTTATGTGAGACTAGCTCTACTTGAACCAGAGAGGAGAGGAGTCACTGGAGAACAGAAATAACTGAAATAAAATCTCACTGCTCCTAGACATCAATACACATAAACTGCTTAAGAAAACATTTCAATTCTGAGGCGTGTGATGTTGACCAAACTCACATCGATGTCTAATGTTAAACATCATGATGGTAGATGGGGGGTGGGTGGGCTTTCTTTCCTAACATGGAATTGGGATGCTGTGGATTGCTGGGGTATGGGGGTGGGGCAATAGGATCACAATGCTGCCTCAATAATGTAATGTCTGTCAGCAATCAGCGATGGATAAAAATATCGTCTGTCGATTCAACCCTATTAATAACCCTGTTAATATTAATATTTATACAATTACCTAGTCAAAATAAAGGTTCTGCTAACAAGGTAGCCCTCGCTGTGCTACAACCATGTGCTGTGCTCCTACATTGCATGACTTCACATATTTTTTTTCAGTCAAGCATGCGAGTGTGTCAAGCCAAACAAACACAATGCTGCCAATTTACAACCCTGTCTCTTCACAGAGTGTTACTGGACCTCCTGACTAACACATTAATGCATTTAGATAAATGACCAAATTATCAAGGATCAAGAAATGGGACAGTGACCCATTCACTTTGTTATAGCCCATTACACACTGGCTTCAGTAGAGCATAAGGCAGAACGTTGAAGAGCTACAGAACACAATCCAATGCAACTATTGTCTTTTTCAACAATGTGTGTGTTTGTTAAATCAAAGTTCTTAATAGATTCATTGGAATTAACTTGTGGTAATGAGCTCTCTTACCAACTTCAAGTTTAAATAAGACATTAACATTTTCTTACTCATGAATTGTGAGACCAGGCCATACTTTGATTCTAATCTAATCTATTAGCTGTTGTTTAATGGTATTGGCAACAGTAACATCAAGAATACACAGTAAATATTTGATATAATTTCTATCCCTAAAATACAGTAGTAATCAATTCTGAACCACATAGCCCTTAATGCCAAAAGAACAGGAAGGAGGCGAAAAGGAGGGGCCCCTTTAGTACAGAGAATCAGTTGCCATGGAAACAGATTTGACAAATTTTTTTATTACCCAAGCAATGTCTGACAAAGCTTTCCACAAAAAGGAGAGTGAAGTGCAGATAGAGGGAAAGAAAAACAAGCACAAGGGATAAAAGGTCAGGAAGATACTAACAAAAGCAAGTAGAGACAGAGAAAAATTCAACACTACAGCTGCTACAGGAAAAGTCCAATATATAAACTGGTCAACAAAGCTGAAGGAATCTTGCTTGCTGCTTTGCTCTATGGATGTGTTTCCTCACCTGGTAGACCTCACACTGGCTCATCTAGACAGGCAGGTTCAAAACTTGGGCAAAGACACCAAACTCATGTCCTCTGTGGGCGGCAGAGGCTATCGACCTGCTCCAGTCCAATCTCATCTTCTCTTTCTCTCCAAACCTCTTTTCCTTTTCTCAGTAACAGTCTTGGTCCCCTGAGGGACATAGTTTGCCAGAGGCACAGCCATCTGCAGTAGGGTAGCATTTACCACAACAGTAGCTGCCCACTTCTTTTTTCTTCCATCTGCAAATCCATCCTGCCAACCAAACGATCTCTTTTGTCCACAAAAGTGCGGATGTCCCGACCGTTCAAACACCTCTAACCCGTGTAACAAGGCAGTAGATGGCTATGCATCAAAGCTAATAAAATCTGAATGCAGATAAGGGGGCTCATTGAGGAAGGACATATTCAGTTCTTACATTGACTTTGTTCTCGGTTGATTGCTTTATTGTTTAAAAACTGTCAAAAGCCAGAGGCAAATTAGGAAATACAATAGAGGTGCCTGCAAGGGTTTATCCAAAATCAAATTTGATTCTGGATAAGACGTGGGCTTCAAACAAAAACATCAAAAGACAGAAACAGATTCGTAGAGATTTTTGATAAAATAGGGATATTTTGCAAACAAAAATTTATATAAAGGCACACAAGCAAAATAGCAAAAATGAACTCAAACCATAACACCCACCCTTGGTGACAAAYGAGACACCCAAAGGTTGTTGACACAAATGAAGGTTATAAGACACCATTAAAAAACATTTGGGACACTGCTGTTCATTAGATGTTTGTAAACAAACAGCACAGCACAAAAAACACTGCTTTGCAGATGACAGATGCTTTTTTAACCTCTCAAAATAAGTGTTGTTAGACAGCCCCTGAGGAGAGAAGGCGACAGACAGTCTGAGAAGCAGAACATATCAAGATGTCACCTCCAGAGAGAGTGGCTGTTCACCCACTGTGACTGAGGCATGGGCTGACCAGCCAAAGCTCTGTGCTGCCATACATCATGACAATCTCCAGGAGCTGAACGCTTCCAGAGAAGAGTTTAGAGTCTCAGGGGGACTATGTCTTAGAAAAGGTAAAAGGTAAAAGCAGTTTGCTTTTAAACAAGCTCCATGAATCATGTACAACAGGCCCAGGGACAAAAAAAAATGTCAGCTTGAATTTAACCAGTTGTTACGGTTGTTTTTAACAAAGTGCATTTCTTATATATTTATCTTTTGCACAGTTTGCAGCATTTTGTAATTTGTTTTTAATAAGCATTGTTGTGCTAAAAATGGCAACAATAAAAACCATGTTAAGGGATGTTGAGGTAATAAAAACTACACTACACAATCTTCTTCAAAACGTACATTCAACACAGCTGATGGTGCTGTTGATTGTTCCTGACAGAATCTCAGAGCTTTATACCCTCCGGGTTCAACACTTCAGCTAAAAACATTCCTCATATGTTGCACCTGAGGACACAGACACAACAGCCTGTAACCCTTCCATCATACATACACAATCCTTCTACACATACAACACATTCATTTATCATGACACACATGAAACCACTGAAATGTTGAGACAGGCAGCAAAAACCAAATGTATTGGTGTATACAGAGAAAAGCAAACTCTGTAAAAACAGATACGTTTTGGATGGTCAGGCTGGAATTTATCATGTTTAATTTATCATAAATTACAACACAGTCAACAGCTGCTTAAACTCATTCATGTTTATAAGTTAGTGGGTAATGAATCAGATGTTAGTGGTTTTCGACTTACTGAAAGTTTCAGTTCTGCTTCTTGATGGGCCTAACATTTAGCAAAAAACATTCCACTAACAACTTTCATTCTTTGATGTAACATTACTGCAAGAATGTTTCTTGACACTTTCGTGAGAACTTTGAACATTAGCCATCATTTTAAGAACATTGCCTTTTAGCTGGGTTTTCTTATTTATTGACATAATGACATGGTGTTCACTTCTGTTTCTTGAGGGCCAATATTGTGTTAAATTCAGCTCCAGCCTTTGTCTTCACAAAGACAGCTTCTCTCATATTGCAATGATTGTACTCACAAAACAGGCATGAAGCAGTGAAATCCAAATCAAACGTTTTTAATCCAAAAATAATGCAGACACAAACAGTCACAGAAGAACAAACAACATCGCTTTAACAAACATGGACTGCACATGAACAGACTTTTAAAAAACACTAATTACAAGGAAAACAGACAGCAGGTGCGACTAATTACACAAAACAAGAACAGGAACTCCATATATGGACAAACATGGGACACATTTTTCTTGGCATTGCGTTGAAGTAATATTACTATATCGACCAATTTAGATAACTCAATATTAACAATACTGATTGGCAAAACAGATCTCAAAATGACACAACATGAAAAACAAATTGGAATTGAACCCAGTGCGAACAAAGCCATATTGTTTAAATTTGACTCATGGAAAACATGCTAGGTTAAAATAGATCACTGTGGTGCAATGAAAGCAACAAATGTTCCATTTCAGTAACAAATTTTGGGATAGTCAGGCCATAAAACTGTTTATAAGATGTACCAAACTGTTCATTATCTTCAGTCACATAAAACATCACAATCTGAACATAGCACAGCACAGTCTGTTTAATTAAAAGGCTCATAGCAATGCATCCATGCAGATTTCAGAATTGGCATGCAGTATGTTTGCTCTTTGGCTGACTATGAAGTGTTTTGCATTTTGTACGTGAAATTCGTTTAAAGCTTGGGTTCAATTGATTAAACGTCACAACGCTTAAACTTGACATTGACACAATTCATTGACAAAGTAGTCCTGCCCCACATCCACGCCATTGGTTAAGCCAGAAGTTGACATCTCGGATGTTGCAAAAAGACAGCAGTGCTTTGGTAGCACCACAGTGTTTACTCTAGTAAAACAACCTTCAAATGTCTTCATTACACTTCCTTGCATATTAAACAGGGACAGGAGAAAGTATTTTAACATAAAACATTACACACAACAGCTTTAATGAGTTCATCTGAGTGTAATCTAACTGTGTCTCTATGGATGCAATTACGTTAAGTTAAATCCCAAGCGACATCAATTTAAACCTCAATCAGAATATAAGCAGCAAAGCTTATGAAAAATACTATGATCTCCACCATCTGGAATAAACTCTACTGCATGAGTTACAACACAACTTTTAATTAAAGATCCTGAAGAAGCTTTTGTATCAATTTTCAGGCCAAGATTTAATCATGGTATTGTCTTTGGAATGACAGAAAAACAACATGCTTAACAAGCTCAGAAAATTACCTGCAGTACAAACACAGCTCCACAATCTAAACCTATATTTCCACATGCAGTATGGATTTTACCAAATCATTTTTAATACATGGGCAATGCCACACGGAGACTTTTTAAGGATTTTTCTCAACGATTTTTGAATGTGTTTGTTGCTATAAACAGTTGGAAATCATGTAAAAACAGATTATGTGAATCAAAGTTACAAACTCTAAGGTAGAGCTCACAATATGAACAAAACCAATACTGATAACTACTGTACAAAAACAAAGTATGTTCTAAATGTAAGAGAATGTCACATTCCACACCACAACTAGAAAGAGAAAGATACAAGTAACAATATTGTTGTAATCACTTTCAGAGCGATTTATTGTAACCTGATGAATGCTAAAACATTGACAACCAATCAAATCCATTTAAATTTAAAAAGCTTGCACATTATGCAGCATTTGACCTTAGAATAAACATAGTTTTATTCTGCTTTTGGTGTTGAATTATAACTAGTATTAAAGTTATTGTTGTACTTATCTTTATAATTATTGGTGTGAAAGGGTCTTAACACCATTTTGCTGCTGAGATTTAAATCACAGACACTTTATGTTCTTTAGGAAACTAAATTGCCCAATAAAATGTTAAAATCATCATGATCACTGTATTGCTTAATATTATTTTGCCAGCAAAAATCATTGTGAATATGTTTTCATATAAACCAGTCCTAATGTACTGGAGAACCCACTGTGATTTTAGTACCATACAGTACATAAGCAAAGATGGTTCTGTGCATTTTGAGCAAAAAGCTCTGAATTACTGTCAGTCCTGCAGGCAGAGTGTATAATTTTTGCCGCCTGTGGTGTTCATAATGTCACATGTAGTGAGAGATATCAAGCACAAATGCATTTTCTGAAGAGACTTGAGAGGAATGGCAACATCTAGACTATAATCAGACATTATATAACAGACAGGATGAGTCCTTCTCTCAGAGAAAGTGCAAATGTTACTGTTGGTCTGAAGGACAAATGCATTGGTGTGCAGCACTGTCTTCCAGAGTGTTTTAAAGATTGACGTTCACATTAAATTTGTATAGCCCTGCACAGAATCTACATCCTAGAGTTCTGCTAAAAAGCTCTGCTGAGACCCATAGAATTTTAATGAATGTCGATCATAAAATCCTACAGATCCTTTCCACACCCATTAGCAAATAGTATTAAAACGTTCTAATGCTAATACCAGGGTGTTCTTTGGATAGCATGAAGTGTCATAAGTATGCCATTTCATAACAGGCAACTAGCCTAAGAAAGAGTTTGCATCTATGGTTCATATTAACACCATGAAATACCAATTGATACCATCATCTTGGCATGGTGCCACACTTATTCATAAAGGCTATTCAAGATCTAGAATTTTATGAACAGCTAAGAAAAATGTGGAGCTACTCTCAGCTCTGTTTGATGCATTTAATCACATTTAAACTTCAATTTTCCTCACAATAACAACAGAAAATGAAAAAGTGTAATTTCCAGTACCACACAAAAAGCAGCTCAGCTGACACAAAATCTCAAACAAAAAATACTGCTTGGTAACAAATGGTTTCTGCACAAGGTTAAATTGATAATTGATAATTTAAAATATGTAAAATATTTCACCTTATTTCAGCCAATTTTGCACTTGACGATTAATTCACATAGTATTTACACTGCATTCTATACCACATTGTTGCATGATGTTGCATGAAGTACTCTGTTTTGCATGTACTTCAGTCTAAGTCAAGGCACGTTACATCCAATAAAAGTTGCATTCAAGTCCCTACTCGTGACATCAGTGTGTGCAATGAAACAATGTAATCTCTGTTTCCAACACAGCGCTGCTACTTAACAACACAGATTATTTTACCCTCAGAGGGAAGTTTGTCCCCAGTGAGAAACTTGTATTTTAGGCAACTGCAGCTGTTTGCCAGATCACAGAAGATACAGATAGTTTACACCCTACTGGCTCAAATAATCATGAAATGCTTTTCTTTGCATGGTGGGTGATGTCTTAAAGGTACTAGGTGGTCTGGAGTCTGAAATCTCTGCAGGGATAAGAACATGGTTTATCTTCAGGCAGCCCTCGCCAATTATGTCAGCATTCAGATAAATTACTAGTCCAGGGGCAAGTGTTGTTTCTGCAGAAAACAAAGCAGTTACTGCAGCAGTTGAGAGGGCCTGATAAATGTGTGGAGTCCCTGGAGAGTGAGTCTACTCTTTCTCAAAGCTCTTGTAAGTCAATCCTATGGTTTCAGAACCAATAGCTTATATTACTGCGTGGACACAATTTACAATTTCACAAAAATGTTTCTGATCTTGTTGTAAACGATTTGCTGCTGGACATTATTCCAAATAATGTTTTCAAAAGTCTTTATCAAAAAGTAGTAACATGCTTCACCTACAAAAACTTTTCCATTGAGGAAGTCCCTCACACATTTCAGCCCCTCCCCCACATATTTCCGTCCCTCACCCTCAGTCACCTGCCTTTATTTTGTTTTGTAACGCCCACTTTCACAATTATTGCCCTACGTTTTTACATTGTTGTACATTATTGTACATATCAAAACACCTTGACGTTTGCCTTATTTAAAGATATTTTCTTAAATCAGTAGTTGCCTACAACATGGTTTCAAAAGACATATATTACATTTAGGGTATATTATGTCATTTTTTGGCATTTGATCTGTCTGTGGAAAAATACATAAAGATCCCTCAGAAGCTTCTTGTAAATTCTATGGACAAACAGCATTTGAGCTTGTAAAGATGTGAGGGTAAGTAAATAAAGACATAATTTCCATTTATGTCCTTAATGTCACAGAACACCTTCAGTAATACTCAGAAAACTGAGCATGAGATTTAGCCTCTAACCAAGAATATATTGGATAAGGTTGTAGTTGATGCATTCCTTGCAAGACATCAAGATAACTTCCACAAAGATTCATAAGGACAGTTTGAGAAATAATTTGAATAGAATTACAGCTCTGGTATAACGAATTTCCCTAAAATATCTTACATGCAAAGTTCAGCTGGCAGCCATTTGATATCAGAGACTGTAGGGTTAATTTTCTCACAGCGAGACCACAGTTGGTAAAACTTGGTCAAGCTATTTTTTTTCTCTCAGCAAGACCCACTGGAGGATAAATAAAAAATGTGAGATGTCAGATGTGTCACAGCAGGTTGCATTTTTTTATCAGCTCGCCTGAGTTGTGGTGACATGCTCAGTGCATTCGTCTGATAAGATCAGAGAGGATCAGCTGTGATACTCAGGAGTCAGGATTAATTCTGCTCTTCAACACCACACAGGAGAGAACTGGACCACAGGACTGGTCAGGACATTAGATCTAAAAAAGCTTTATAAATGCTTTATTAAATTTAAACTATAGTTTTTACACTACTATTAACACTTTACAGTTTAATTCAACTGTGTTTTCTACTCCTGCTGGTCTCTGTTCACATTTTATTAAAGTGTTTGCTTTACTTTGCTACATATGTCTTGTTCATTTGGTAAAGCTTCCTTTTTAAGTTTTTTGGTTACATTCCAAAAAACAGTTACTGAGTAAGTGCACAAAACATCAGAGTTCAAAACCTCCTTACTTAACAAATTACAATGGTATCACGATTTGAAGTTTATGGCGTCACAGAGGCAAAAATTACAGATTGCAGTTTTAAAGGCAGGGTATTTAAAAGTATTTAAATAAAATTGCTTTGTGACTTCTAGGTATGACCTTTACTTACTGTATCAGATTTTAATCCCTGGAATCTTGGTAATTAATTATACCACAAACTATCCATGTTGGTAATCTTGCTAATTATAAAGCATTTTAAGTTTAAACAAGATGACAGTTAAGTTTGCATAAAAATATCATGGACATGATGTCATCGACAAAAGATATGCATTTTAAAACAATGCATTTCCTCCCTTTTATTAAGCCATTTATTGTCCTATCCTAAGTATGCATGGTTACATAATTATTTTTATCATTAGTATTCAACACTTCTGTTTTGCTTTCATAACAGAAAATCAATGTATTCATAATAGCTGTTCATAATTATCAGAAATATCACAACATCACTCCAAACTCTCTCACCTAATGTGCACCTGGACAAACAAGAAAATCTCAGAAATCCACTACTGTTCTGAGAGTACATACACTTAATATGGAATTAGATCATAATGAATCAGCTATACTAATTACTCAGCTAACAAACCATGACCTTAGTTTCCTTTTGGGATTTATGAAATAGTTTTTATAGTACATGGGATTATTGCTGCTGTGAGCTAAGCCACCAGCCCAGAGTTTTCAAACTCTTTCCACAAATACCTTTCCACAAATTCACAAAACTGTGACACTACAATATTCGCAATGCTGCACCTACTCACACAACAGTTCACGTATTCTGCCGTTCTCAAAAAGAAATCAAAATAATTTTAAAAAATGTTAGACATGGGTGGTGTTTGCTAAGCCAAGATATTTTTTGTGAATGAACAGTTGATGTTTTGATGGCAAGCAAATAAAAAAATAATAACAAAGCCACTTATTTAAACAGTTTTTTACAAAAAAAGTCTTCAGAAAAATTATGACTACAAATTCAGTAAAGTCACCCGAAATTTGAAAATGTGACCATATGACTAAATGTGACTTGTACTACTAAGGTCACTAACTACTACTAACTACTAGGTCTAGAGTCTTAATAACTGACAACTGAGGACATGCAGGTACAAACAATCTCTCCTTCTCTTTGTCTCTCTCAAAAAATGCTGTACTTTAGGGTAAATATCATATAAAGTTATATTTATGTATCCTACATTTGGTACCAGAGCAGATACTGGCATTGAATGTGTAATAAAGTGTAATATACAACCTCATTATTCATTTAAAATGAATCTAAAATGTGATTAATTGTTTGAGGTTCAGCTTACAAGAAAACATTCTTGCATTCGTCTTTCATTATTAAATCTTTTAGATGTCCTCATATCTTGCTTTCTATTTATTTTCCAAGGATTCTTGGGTCCTTGGAACATTAATCTGATATAAATGAGTGATCAAGCTAGGGCTGGGCAATATGACCAAAAAATTATCAC